>CBVK0102839423.1:0-38228 GCA_900067695.1 Picea abies
TCGAAGAGGCTTATTATCTAAAATTATCTCTTTTTCAAGGCATTGAGTACCTTTTCTGAGGTTTTTCTATGCTATATTGATATTTGGTTCTTAACACAAGTTCTATGGACCATATGATATCATTCAACACATTGGAAACATGCCTTACAAACTACCTCTTCCATCCTAGTATAATATTCATCCAGTATTTCCTATATCCAATTTTAAAAAGTTCATGAAAACAATGTGAAATGTGCAAACTAGAATACCAAAACTCGATGAAGAATTCTCCATATCACTTAAGTCGATACTAGTTTTAGATGCTAGAGAGAATCAATTATGTGGGTGCATGATATATGAAATATTGATCTATGGGAAAGACATGCCAGCTAAAAATGAAACATGGGAACCAGCCTCAATTGTGTATCAATCTCCCCATCTTCATCCTTGAGGAAAACACTTCTTTTGAAGTGGGAGGGAACGTTAGACTCCTACCCTAGTCTCCCTACTTTGGGTGACATGGGAGTTGGTTAGTTATTATATGAAGACATCCTCTTTGAATAAGGCCTATTGATAGTAATAGATTGTTATTCAATGTAAATAGGGTCCACTAGGTAGTTGGCACCCACTAATGACAAGACCACAAGTAGTTAGGGTTTTTTCTATGTAAAATGTATTTAAAGAGATAGGAGGCTATATAGTTTCTTGTCTTTTGTTGTGTATTTATATATCTTCTCAGTGGAAGGTCACCCCACCATAAGAGGCAAGTGAACATTTTACTCTTGTTTGCATTATTAATATTCAAGTGTCTCTTTACATTTTATATCTTATTGTCCCTTGTTCCCGATTAATTTTCAATTATATTCTCTATATTCCTGGTTGTATTTATTTGTTCAAGGGTTGAGGAACACTACAAAATTATAAGGGAACGATCATTTTTTAGGGAGGAGAGTATTATAAGTGAGAGATATCACTAAGGGAGATAATGTGATAGGGAGGAGAGTGTATTAGGTGAGTTACCTATAGGAGAGAGAGCTCTAAAGAAGGGATGTAAAAATGAAACCAATTCTAACTCTATGGAGAGATACCTCACTTTGTTATGAGAAGACACAAGAATGGTAGCAAAAATTACTAAAAATGAATATAAGAGAAAAGTTCTATAAAATAACGGGAGAATAAAAATGAATGTGAGAGGAAATTTTCCAACAAGAATTGGAGAGGAAAAAAGAATCAGGGAGGAAATTGCTAACTATAATGGGAGAGGAAATTGTTAAACAAGAGTGAGAAAGGAAAATGGAAAAAAATAATGGGAGAGGAAAAAGGAATAGGTGATAAAATTGATAAGCAATAATGGGAGAAGAAAAATGAATGGGAGATTAAATTAGAAACTATGAGTAGAAAAATAAAAAGGATTGGGAAGAACACTAGTAAGACGAATCAGAGAGGAAATTGATCAACAAGAGTAATAAAGGAGATTGTTAGAAAAAAAGGGAGAGGAAATTGGTATCAATATTGGGAGTGTAAAAATGAATGGATACATTTCTAAATAAATAATTCTATTAATAAATATATGATAATACTATGCTTAAGGAAAGTTCAACGAACCATTCCCCAGCCTTCCCATTGATGAGAATACTATAATTCAAGAAGGATCCTCTGACCATTCTCCATGATCCCAATAGATTCGAGTATTGTTCTTGAGGAAGTGCAGGATAACCCTTTCATAGGGGATTCAACCTATTGACCATTATATTATCACATTCATTAATAAAATGGGTTTTTAATTGTCAATTGGGTGTAGCCATAGTGGTTTGTGTAGAGGGTTTTTTTTTCCCCGCCCAGGTTCAATTCTCGCAAGTGACATCTCTAAGAGCTTAAATGAGAAAGCTATTGAAAAATCCTTGAATTTATACAAAATATGGTTTACCCAGGGTACCATCCTTGAAATGAGTGGAAGTTCCCAATGAGTTTCCCAAGGCTCTATTCAGAGTAAAAAAATATGGTGGGGGGGGGTTTAAAATTGTGAAAAAGAAGTCAATATATTATAGTTATTAGGGGGAAAGATGAATGGTACATGGGGTTTTATAGGTATTTTGGGTTACAATAAGTGGTATCTAGTAACATTTATGGATATGTGGTAAAAATAGGGAGTTTTGGATTGGAAATATGTATTGGGAGGGAGGTTCAACAAAAGGATTTTGGGAGGTAACCATCAAATTTTAGTGAAATTAGGGGTATTCTTCAATATCCCATGAATGTACATGCTATGTTATAGGTTCACTGATTGAATTCCATGTGAAAAAAATATGCCTAAGGAAGGGCCAACTAGCTCTTCCCAAGGTTCCCCCTCAACAATAATACTAATCTTGATGAAAGGTTAACTAAAATTCCCATGTTGTCCCTCCAAAAGCGAACACTATTCTGGAGGAAGTGTGCCTTTGGGGTCCAAGGAGTCGAATATTTGAGTCATATTGTATCTCATGAATCTTTTAACATGGAACATGACAAACTATATATGATGGAATGACCAATTCCCAAAACCTAAAAGAATCTTAGAGGATTCTTAGGATTGATGGGATATTACCACAAGTTTATCAAGAATTGTGGTGAAATAAAAGAACCTCTAATAGAATTGTTGAAAAAGGAGGCATTTTCTTGGACTTAGGAAGAAACCAAATATTTTGAAAAACTTAAGGGGTGTTATTGGTGAAATTTCCTCCACGACATCGCATGCAAATGGCTATAAAAATACAACAGTCAAAACACCTATTAGTTCACCGACAACACCAAAAATGCATTTCCAAGAGAAAAAAAATATACAACTGGACATAAATTGGCATGCGCTAACTCACTAAAGGAAGCGCGGGCACAGTGCATGGGCCAAATAAGCTGGTAGAGTGCACAATGTGCCATATGTGCGAATATGTACGAGAAAATTTGCGCACTCATGTGAACGACGCATTTATGGTTCTTTTCAGCCCCTCAACCACTTATGGACCAACTCCCAACTTGATTTGACCCTTAGATCTGAGCTGAGTCTGAATGGGGGGTTGGTCAAGAACCAAAGGGTTCCCTAAAGGGCCCCTTATTCACACCAATAACTAGTTGAATAATGCCTTGAAGACATGATATAAATGGAGGCCATGGGTACACTAAGAATTTAATATTTCTATAATATTGTTATGTTGCCTCAATCCTCTCTTCAGAATCCTCTTTTCTCCTTAGAACATTCTAGCAACATTCCAATAGGCTATTCCACTCACTTTTGAGGGAATAGGCTTGGATTTCTTCACCATTTTCTTTCTAGTTTATAATTGTAAGAAGAGATCTCCATTAGGGAACTCAAGATCCCTCCCAAGGAGTAAGAGGGGATCCATAAGTCCTCCTTTCTCTATAGTGTTTTTCCAACTAATATAATTATCCATTACTGGCATAATCTTCATCATTTGGTTGATTGATTTTGGTTGAAATTTTCTTATGCATTATAGTTTTATTTCCTTCGTTGTTTCTAATTTATTTACTTGTTTATTTCATGTGCTTGGATTTTTTAACTCATGCACTAACCTTTGTATTGTCTAGAAGGCCCAATTAGATTTTCAAGTGCCCTTATTTTGCTAACCCAAGTGACGAAACGTACACAACATTTTGGCGACCATAATGGAGATAAGGTATCAATTTGCTCACTATTTAGGATTTTAGAGCACTTCTTTTTGACCCAGTTACAATGCAGGTACCAAAAATAGCCTAGCCTTACCTTCCAAGAGCCAAGTTTTGAGTTGGAGGAGGAAAATTCCACTCACAATTCCCCCACCGATGCATATCAGAACGTGCGCGGGTATTTCAGCCCACAAACGTGCATTCAACGCATTGTGCGCCCAAAGTACTTATGTTCTCCACGAATTTTGTGCACTGTGCACCAAAAGTTATTATCTTCTCTGGGCATTCTGCAACCACGGTGCCTCTATCTGAAGTGTAACCCATGCACATGTCCAAAGTTTCAAAATTGTAAGAGTTTTTGTGATGATTTGAAGGCCCTTGGCCTTCAAAATATATCTTTCAAGCAATTTGTAAATGCACTCACCTTATATTCATTTCTCACATGAAAGGTTAGTCAAACATAGGTACTTAGGATGTAAAAAGAACCATATTTCTCCTCTTTTTCTTATGGTTGGCACATGGATGGCTTGTTTTGATTGTAAAATTTAAGTTGAGATTCTTTGCTATCACATAAAAAAACTTGCATTGGAACTAGAAATAAAACTTTAATCATTGAGTATTCTCTTCTCTTGCAACATAGAGCGATCTTGAGAATTAGAAAGGTGATTAAGGGGACATTTCATCTCCCTTAACAAAATATTTAGGAGAGGACAAAGCCCCCCTAGGGCTCCTCTTAGTTTCTTTTTGAAATCATCTTAAATTTGTAAGGGCCATACATTCCCACATGTTGCAAACTTAGGATAGTTTCTTGAGAATTACTTTCTTAGTTTACATCACTAGTAGAGTTTAAAGATCAAAGTAACAGGTCCATACATGCCCACATGCTTACAACCTAGGATAGTTTTTTTAAGCTTTCTTAGTGTAAACAACATTTGGGAGTTTAAAGGATTGGTAAGGACCCATATGTCCACATGCTAGTTCTTTAGGGATTTTACAATTTTGGAAGGTTGTACCAATGAATCTAGTAAGATAGGTAACCACGATTTGTAAGGACCACAAGAAGTCCACATGTTGCAAATTGACACCTAAATTATTAAAATTTGACACATTTTATCACTTTCTCACACACAAAGTCACTCCTCACTCACATGATTTCATCTTGAATTGTGGAGGTTGAATTAGGTTTTCTCCAAAGGAATTCTAAAACGTCCCACTATTTCTTGAAGAAGTTATCCGCACCCACTTAATTCAAATGAGGTCAGTTCAAACCCCCAATATCTCAACCCACCACATCTAAATTCTTTCTAAAAACTCACTAAGTTTTCCTCCACAGGAGGTGCCAACAGAATTTTTTTAGTCTAGGTAGGATCTCAGGGGAAAGATTCCAAATAACCCCCCATTATTTGGTTCTCACATTTTCAAACATTAGAAGTTGACAAATAGGAAAATTTTAAATCCTCCAAGTAAAGTGTTCCTACACCATAAGGCAGGGAGATACCCGTGAAGGGTCTCGGGCCGAGGTCTGGCTGTTCTGTCCATTCCCCCCTTGAGTCAACCAACTCTTGGAAGGAATTCAACCCATGAACCATTTATGAGTCCAAAGGTCTAAACGTCGCACTTTGAATGAGGTACCTAGTGACCAAATTTAGGACATCTACCAAGGTGGAAATTATGGGTTGAAATTGCACCTTGATCAAATATTGTGTGGCTATTGAGAAATATCGCCAACTCTTTTGGGATATGCACCCTCTAACCCTCATTATAGATAATTGTTTCATCCTTTACTAGTTCCTCTTCTGATGGCTTCATACCCCACTATTGAGTGCTCTTGGATGGTCCAGTGCTATTTGAGAGGAAGAATGATACGTCTTTTTAGGAAATGAGTATTTTTTTTCTTTGTTCCCCCATGCAGACAAAATACACCTAGCCACATGTATTCTTATTTACATTTGATTTATGTATGATTCTCATTTTATTACATACAATTGTGGGATATATTGTGAAGGTCCAAATTATACAAGTATCTTCTTCATTTATTTCTCTCATCACCATTTTCACACATTCACTTTGCTAGTCAGACATCATAGGGGACCCACAGAATCCTCATTATTCCAGATGCTTTCATAATCTCCCTTCTATTCTAGGAGGTGTTCCTAGTCTCTCCAACTCACCGACTCAATCATCTCACACCCCCATGAGTGTCACTATTTTGGGATAATATTTTCTTGGTTCCACCTTAATTGGGTCCACTTCTCAAGGCTATCCATCCACTAGCGTTCCTTCACAAGGAGGCGGTAGGAAAACTTCTTCTCAACAGAGAAGTACAACCCCACCAAACCCCCCTTAAGGTCCGGGTCCACTACCTTCTCACACCATGGCTGGAATTAATCCTCCACCGCCACCCCCCATTCCATATTTGGCATCCCTCAACATTCTTGATTTGAGTAAACTCACGAATGACCCTATATTACATGACCCCACATGGCCCAATATGCCTACCAAACTACCTTCAGATATTCCAAAATTTGAAGGAAAATCAGGGGACTATCCTGCCAACCATGTCATGACATTCCACTTATGGTTCTCTTCAAACAACATCATGGATGGCTCCATCCTCTTAAGTTTATTTCAACGTACACTCACCATTCCATCAACCAAATGGTATGTGGAAGAAAAATTAGGATCGCATGTGACTTTTGAATCCTTGGCCAAATAATTTTTGGCCTTATTTCAACTACCAGTTCGTCATGCCACTAGTCTAGAAATACTCTTTGAGTGAAAATAAACATCAACTACACATATTTTTTACCACATTCACGAATGGCGTCAACAACATAGCTTATGTAAAGAAGAAACCACCAAAGAACAACATCTCAATTGGTTTCTCAAATCACTCGTCTCTATACTTTCCAAATATGTGGCATATGCCTTCCCCCAAATTGAAGAGGAAGCCATCAACAAGGCTCAACAGTATGACCTCATTTATTCTCATTCGAGTTACTTATACACAGTAATACCTGATGCATCGACACATGTTCCATTTGGCCAGGACAAACCTAGGATGTCTCATGCGGCGGATGGGTTGATTGGTACCACAACACACCACAAACCATACGTCCAACCACCACCTATGTATGATACACCTTAATATCCACTGATATATGGAGGGTCATCCTATTACCCTCATTCCCTTTACCAACAACCATATTCTATTGCTCCCCCTCCACCCATGAGTGGACCTTTGACGACACCCATCATGCACTTGGCTTCTCAACCAAGTTCAGGGTCCCCCTCTACCTCAGCATATAACCTGGGCACAAGTGAAAATGATTCTCCTTCCTATGCACCCTATGGATCATTTCCACAACATAATCCATATTTTCCATTTCTTGGTCCTCCCCATTCAATTGCACCTCCACAAGGAAAATCACACTTTGATGTTAATTTTGTTCATTCCTCTCCCATTCAAAAATTTCATACTTTTGAACAGTTGAATATGGAAAATCCATCCCATCAGCTGAATAATTCCAAAAAGAAATGGAAAAACCGAAACAATAATAACCCAAGACCAGGGGGAAATAACCCCCAACAAAACCAATCTGTTGGGGGAAACCAGAATCAGGGTAACCAAAACCCTCAAGGGGAAAATAACAACAAACACCAAGGGAGGAACAAAAAAAAAAACATCCAGAAAAAATTCCCTTGTGCTCTTTGCGGTGAGCATGGCCAATATACTCACCATTGCCCCCAAATTACAGACTTCAAATGGATGAAAGACTCCATGAACGTGCCACATCCTCCAACACCACCTACCCCTCAACGGGATCCACAACAATATTTGCAACAACCACCCCAGACCATGTTGCAAAACCCTATTCCACACCAAGGTGTGATGAATACCCAACATCAGGTACATCTTGCCCCACCACAAATGAGACAATATAAAAACCATGGAAATACGATAGATCACAATATCCTCCTCACTAGCGAAGAAGAAATTCTTCTGCAAATGTGTTGTCATCAATACAACACACCCCTTGAATCTACTCCCACCACTTTGGAAGAAGCTCCAACTACGACCAAACAATCCTTGATGATTCCATGCCCTGACACTAAACCCACCATTTGTATCCCTCACATCCTGTTATGATAAAATGTCAACAACCCTCAGGCTAGGGCGGAACATAATTGCAGTATGGTCGATGAATTGGCATAGTCCCCTATAGCTATGTCAGTATTGGAGGTCCTCCAAACCTGTCCAAGTCAACGTAAATCCTTTCTTTCAGCCTTGAGGGCAGTCAACATAGCTGATACTAGACTCATCACATTTGATCTAGATAGTGGGGAACCTCGTCTCCCCACTTTGGTAGCTTTCTAGATACCACTAAAGATTCGAAACATCATGGTTCATCGATGTATCATTGATTAAGGTGTATCGACATGCATCATGTCCAAAACTTTATGGAAAAAAATTGGCTCCCCTGAGCTAGTACCATCCTCCATCACTTTAAGAGTTTATGATGGTCAACCATCTTCCCCTGAAGGGCTCTTTCAAAATGTCCCCGTTGAACTTGGGGGATAAACCATCCTTATCGACATTGAGGTTATCAATGCCCCACTCGATTACAACATGTAGTTTGGACATAGCTACATGTATGTTATGAAGGCAGTAGCCTCTTCTGTGTTTTGAATGATGATGTTCCCCAATAACAAGAAAATCATCACCATCGACCAAGTTTCACATTATGAGACTAACCACTTCACCAACATCGATAGCATCCTTCCTCTTGTTCACACTAGTTCTAACGATTATCCACTCATGGATATGGGCCTAGGAATTTTCAAAGACACATCCTTTCTGGGGCATACCATGGAGCACCACCTCTCATACACCCTGTTAGCACTCCGTAAATCTATTCGGCTAATAAACAGACGATGAAGGTAACTATTTCAACCAACTTTCACACCCGAAACTAGCCTTTCAGATCTGGAGAGGGCTCTCTCAGGAGACACTGTCTCAGTGCGGGATATGTCTTTGAAGCTATTGGCTATATTTAACACCTTTACATAATAAGTTTTGGTTTCATTGGAATAATATAGAAAGACCTTGGGCTATGGAGTCAATTCAAGAAAATGATGGAAATAAATGACTCAGTCACTGAGCTTGAGATGATAAAGGCTAAGAGAGCAACAGTCTTTAGCTTAAAATTGTTGTTGTGGTGACAAGAAAATGAAGGAAGAAAGGCGGAGCACCGCTGAGGATGAATTCATAATTAACTTTATAGGAAATATATTTTGTCTAAATGGAATGAACAAGGGGTGTTGTGCGACAAATCCCAGGTTCGAAAATTTGTTCTGATTTAGATAGAAAAAGATATGAATAAAGAAAACATGAAGCACATACGTAGAAAAAGGAAACAATACATTTGACTGCTACAATTAGAATATTTTCATCAAACTACAAGACTTTTTCATTAAGTTTCTCTTGAACTCAAATTACATTCAATAGACGTTGTCTATATTAATTTTTCCAGCCAACTTGGATTACATTGAAAATATCAAACATATAGGCGAGGGTGTCTCTTGGGATACCCTACTCTTCTAACTAGTATCTCTAAAAACTAGAAAAATGATTGTTCTACATTACAAAAATCTTCACATGATATTTTTCCAAAAATAGACAACAAATATATCTAGCTACATCATGAATGTTCATGATCTTCCACGGGGATTGAGTTATTGATCAGGTCTCGTCATGAGGGAGTGATGTGTCAATTATTTCCTTCAATCAAATATCTAGATGGACAAGTGTTTGTGAGAGTCCCACTGTCTGTTGTAATGACTTTGATTTCTTTCGCTCGCTCATTTGCTGGGCGGAAAATGTGTGGCATGTGGCTACAGATAGTCATGGCCTTTATCAAAATGGAAAAATGTCTTAGGGTAATGTCTCCTCCAAAACTGTCGATATTCTCTTTATGTTTGTGGATACAAGGACAAACTCAGCTAATCTTGTTTCTTCTATTCGCTGGCGAGAGCCGCACAGGCTTCCTCCTCGCTCGCTTCACATTCTCTGGAGTTTTTCGCATATCCTTCTTATGACAGCCTCTATGCTTCACAAAGTTGTACAATTGTATCATGTCCCTCTCTAAGCTATCTTTTTCGACGTTTCACGTTCCCTTCACAGCCTTACGCTACTGACACTTCAATGATATTTGTCGCTAGCTATTGTCTCAGCTCCCTATTTTACTAGTAGAGTTCAACGATAGCTAGTTTTGCCTGCTTCAGCTGTTGAGATAGCTCTTAATCATTGGTTCCCATGACATCCATCCTCCTCGTTCTGATCCTAATTTCTCAAATTGTGCCTTCCAAAGGCTCCATCCGGACATCACGCATAAGTAATTTTTCATCAAATGATCTTGCACGTGGCTCATCTAGGATTTGGGTTTCCCTAGAATCCTTATTTTTCTTTGGCCTTCCCCTTCTATGAGGTATGTGTTGTTGGGGAGATAGGGCCTCTACTATCCTTTTTTCCTGCACAAGACCTTGAACTCCAGGTTCTGCGTGGTGATATGTCGTTGTTCCCGCGAGTAAAGGGAGAACTCACTTTGTATCCTTGGGATGCCTGTCGTGAGTGAGAATGAATCCCAGTATTTTTGGGGCGAGGGCCTAGCAATTCTGCTACTTCACATTCCATTGATTATGTTTTGGGTGGTCTCCATGGCGTGGCTAGTATTTATCCTGTGCACGGTGGATCTTGGAAATGCATAAGGTGGAAAAATTTGATCAACCTGGGCTTGCGAGAAAGTTTACAAACATTGTGTGGACCTGGTTTCACAAATAAAATGGGTACAGGGCACTTGGAATTTATAACAGATCAGGTGGACAGAGGAATCATGCCAAAGAACACTGAATTCATGGCAACTGGATGTTTTGAATCGAATTGCATATTTTTCATGGCACATCCCCGTGTGTAAAGTACATGCGGTAAGGGCTACAGGGCATACATGATACAAACACCGTGATTTTTTACCACTTGGCCTTCATAATGACCTGATAATAGTTACTGCACTTGCCAAAGTGACTTCCATTAACTACTTGACTCCACCTAGGGAACATAGATGCTATCTTTTAACATGACCTAACTCTCTGGGAACAACATACACGTACCATTTATGCATGTTTCGACTCTGACATCCTTTCCCATTTCCAAGGGCCAACTGGCCACTTTCTGACCTAGACCTTGTGATTGTTATGTACCTGACTTCACATGCTTTGACACATGGGCCATAGCTCAACTAAAAACCAACTCTAACTGAAAGGAAAATGGTAATGCTAACAGTTGGCTCCAATGGGGATGTTGTCCTCCCCGCGAGGTAGAAAATAACAATAGACCAGGTGGCTAACCATTGGGCCTTATCTAAACTCTTCGACAATACAATATGAAAAACAAAATGCAACCTAAACCTATAGACGAAGCTTCTAAAAGACTCAGCATAAACTCAGGGCCTTCACTTCGGGCTTCAATTTTTTGCTGACCTACTAACTCGACACAAAAATAAAATTACTATTTACAATGACATGAGACTTAAATGGACTTTATTTCATCAGATAATGTTTGAGGAACCTGTCGTTTACAGGCCCCCAACCAACACACTCCCCATTTATTTCTTCCAGAAAATAAGCATTATTTCTACAATGTGCACTGATTTTGAATGGACCCGCCCACAGATTATCAAATTTTTCGTGATTTCCTTTTCCCTCCTTTCTCGCATTCCATCTCAACACTAGATCACCCAAAATAAAATCCTCCATTTTGGAACGCTTGTCAAAGTATTTCTTCATCCTTTCCTGGTGGAGTTGTGATCGATTGTACACTTATTCCTGCATCTGTTGTGTGGAAACCAACTAATTTATTCTTCTCTGTGAGTCATTTGGCTCGACCTCCTTCTCTTGCAACAAATTTCTAATGGGCAACCCCAGTGTTGTATGGAAAATAGCATCTTCTCCATATACAATTTGAAAAAGTGACGTTGAAATGGACTTCTTGGTGGTAACTCGATATTCCCACTGCACATATATAAGCTTTTTATGCCAATATTTCTTATTGTCTTGCAAGAGTCTTTTGATGATCCTGATCAGGCTCTTATTTGATAATTTTTCTAACCTATTTCCTTGTGGGTAGTACGTTGTGGAATTCCCCAGGGTTATGTTGTAATCCTGAAAAAAATTCTCCATCTTCTTGGACTTGAACACATCCGTGTTGTCTATTATGATCTTGACGGGGCATCTAAATCTTGACAAGGTGTTCATCTCCATAAATTTGATGATGAATGTGTCAGTATATTTCTTCGTGGGGATCGCTTCTATCCATTTCGTGAATTATTCGGTGGCCATGAGTATCCATTTGTGTTCCGTCGAGAATGGAGGATTTATTTCCCCTATGAAATCCAAACCCCACTACATGAATGGTGCTTCGACTGAGATCGACTTTAGTGGCAGGGGCTGCAACTTTCTTCTCCCATCGAAAATCTGACATTCATGGTAGCTGGAGACTTCTTTGTACATGTTTGTGAAAATTTTAGGCCAATATTAACCTTCTCTTAGGATTTTGCACGTGGTGGTTTTCTAGTAATGGTGTCCCCCACAGTCTCCCTTGTGAAATTCTTCTGTGGCTCACTTCGCATCATTTTCTAGCAAACAACTCAACAAAATTCCCCTAGGATCTTTCCAGTAAAGTGAATTAACCAGGATGTAGAACTTAACCACTTTAATCTTTAGAAATTGAGCCTTGGTCTTACTTACGCTCGGAGGGGCTTGGATATTCTTCAACACATAGATGATGTTTGCATACCACGATGAATCGACGAACTTCTGGGACACCTCCATAGTCATTTCTTCTCAAGGACTCTCTTACAGGTCGACAATGAAATTTATTCCCATAGCGTCATAGTCCAATTGCACCATTAGCTTCACAAGGCCCTGACCCTTAATTAGATTCACAGTCTTGATCTCCAGGTCATAGTCTGGCATGGCCGCCATCCACTTACCTCTCCTCCCTTTGAGGTCAGGTTGAGTTAGGATATCTTTTACTGATATGTTGGGAACATAAGTGTTCAATATGTGTTATATTCTTTGCATGAGAAAAAAAAATTCTACCTCGGGAAACGTGACACCTTCCTCGAGAAACGTGTCATGTATTTAGGTGGTTTTTTGGCACATGGTTTTTGTCGATGGTTTTCTATTTTCGGTTAAGGAATTAGGGTTTTGGACTAATCCAAGTCATTGGGTTAGGTTTTTGGATGTTGCTGGCTCCTATATGTATATTGTATTGTAAAGAATGTATTATGATGAATGAATATAAAATATGTTGGTTTTCCTAGTTTGGATTTCCAGGGGAAAAGTCTCTATGTAATGTTTGTATTTTCCATTGTATCTTTTCTATTCTTTTCTAAATATCTGTTTGCAGTATATATTGTAGAAGGTTAGAATTTACAATAAGCAATGATGTGGGAGTGCAATATGTATGTACTGAACTCCTTCAAGGCTTTCACTAAGGCATATGCTTGTTTTTCCATAATGTCGTACCTTAGTGGAACATCCTGCTAAAATAGGTTATAGGTTTCTCAAAGTTCTTCTCATCTTTCTGCAACAGCACACCGACAGTTGTATGTTCTGAGGTGAATGATAACATGATGAAATATTTCATGAAGTCTATACTAGATAGCACAAGAGCTCTAGTCAGCACCACCTTGATATATTCAAAATATTTCCTAACTTCCAAATTTTACTTGATCTCATTCCCTTTCCTAAGAATGCAATTTATGTGCTTTATAATTTCTGCCAGGTTCGAGATGAATCTTCTCAAGAAGTTTACCTTTCCTAAGAAGGATAGAACTTCCTTCTTTCTTCACGGAGTGCCAATATTCAGTATTCCTTCAACCCTACTCGGGTCTATCTTAATGTCTTCTTTCGAGATAATGTGCCCCAACAACTTCCCTTCTTCCACCCCAAAATGTGATTTCTTTGGATTTAGTGATATGCTGAACTTCCTGCACTTCTGGAAAAATTTCTTTAGATGCTCGATTTGTTGTTCATCGGAGGCAAAGTATACAGTAATTTCATCCAGATAGATCAAAATGCACTTATTCCTTTCGTCAGCAAATTCTATGTCCATTTCCCTTTGGAAAGTGGCACCAACTTTCATCAGGCCGAAAGGCATATTGGCATACATAAAAGTCCCCCATGGAGTCATGAAATCCATTTTTTCTCTGTCATTTGGGTGGACCATGATTTTATTATACCCCAAAAAATCTTCTAGCATGAACATCTTCTAGGACCCCACCCCCTTTTGCAGAATATAGTCCATTTTAGGGAGAGGGTAGTGGTCCTTTAAGGAAAATTTGTTCAATTTTCAGAATTCCACACACCGTCTTATTTCATCGCTCTTCTTTCTTATAAGTACTAAATTAGCTACCCATTTCAAGAATCTTAAAGAAACAATAATTTTAGCTTCGAATAGTGTCTTTACCTCCTTTTCGATCAACGACAGTAGTAGGGGATTTATCCATCATATCTTTTGTTTGAACAACTTCTGGTCTTCCTTGAGAGGGATGACATGATGAGTTACTTTAGTGTCATACACCTTCAAATCATCATAGCTCCATGCGAAAACATTGGGGAAATCCTTCATGAGTTTGACGTAGCCTTGCATGACCTCGGGACTGAGTGTTTTTGATAATTTGATTATTTTCGGGTTCTCCTCAGTCCTGATGTTGCAATCTTCAATGTCTTCTTCATTCACTGTGATATTGGGATTTCTAGCCATGTAATTTTCGTCAAACAAATTTTCTAGTGTCACTAAACTTTTTGGGATGATGTTATTTTTCACTTGTACTATGTCCCTTCCCACTATATGGTTCTAGAAAGGGTCATCATTTCTGTGCGCATCAACGATCCCATATTCGTTGCAACAACCTTCATCATCAATGTTCGTATTAGTGAACTCGTCGCTCATTTGGAGAAATCTCTCCACCTGCTTGTCATACTCAAAAACCTACCAATTTTTGATATTATCGGGCAGTCTCAGCCTGTGCTTGACTTCGATCCTGTATTTTCTATTTGGGAAGATGGGGATTTCAAAAATTGAGGCCGAGGTGACCAATGCATCGATGATTTGATTTTGCTCCCTTGGGATAGCAGATAGATCGTACTCTAAAAATTATTCAAGGAGGTCCAATGCCAAATTTATGTACACTCTTAGCCTGGGGTGCTTCGTCTGATATATTCCTTTAACTTGATTTATAACCATTTTGGAGTCTCCATGCATTGCTATCATCTTCGTGCCTAATTATTTCAACACCTTCAGGCCCATAATCAATGGCTCATACTCGACCATGTTGATCGTGCATTCGAACGCGAGCTTGTATGAGAACAACTTTGTGCCCACTTCAGGGGGGCTTACCCATATGCCGACACCTACTCCTTCCTTACTAACAGCACCATCAAAAATCATATTCCATATCTCATTTTCTATGCGGTTTTTGGGTCGGTGCATTCTTTTGTTTTCCACACAGTTTTTTGGGTCGACGCATTCTATTGTTTTCGACACAGTTTTCTCATCGACTATCATGATGGTTTTCGAGTTTTCCTCTTCAAAAATCAGGTCATTTTAGATTATAGAGGAACCAACCTCAGTGTCTATGGAGTATATGGGATGGTCATTTGGCTGCATCTCACTATTTACCATGTACTTCAACAACACTTATATGTACAATCATCTATCATGGCCAAAGATAGGAATGGTGGCATATGACATGTTCATTTGAAGGGTCCCCTTAACTTTGCAGCCCATGACCTGGATAGAAACATGCCAAAATAAGGGGGTATGTCTACCACGACCATGTCCATCACCATGTTCTTCGAAGGAATTTGGGCCAATGACATGACCAAGTCCTTGATGAGTCCCAAGAACTTGAATTTCTTTGAATGAAAAGAGAAAAGGTCCTTATAGGGCTTGGTGATGTCCAAACCTAATTCATCCATGATCACCTTTGGCAGGAGGCTGTGCGATGCACCCGAATCAAGCATGGAATTATGCAGGTTCATATCATGAACCTTTAGACTAGCGTAGAATGGAGAGACGTCCTCAGTATTACTTATCTCTTCAACGTGCAAACCAAACATGATAGTAGGGTGATCGTCTTGGACATTCAAAGTATCGGGAGTCCCTCCCATTTTCGTCATTTCATTTAATTTTCTCCTAGTATTCACCCCTTCTAATAAGTTCGTTAAAATGGAAAAATATTTTGGTATTGGCCATTTCATGCTCAAAGTTAAAGGGAGGACAGACTTTCTCTACCTCGTTTCCACCCGCTTCTCGGCATTCTTCCGGATTTTTCTTCAGGGCCTCCTCCTTCAAATTTTGTTTCTCCATGGCATCCTTTGTCACACTGTCCAACCTTGGTCGGCTTGTGGAAGGGGTGTCCACTAGAGTTTTCCTGATGGGGTTTGTCTGTTGAGGCTCCATAGATGCTTACTTTCTCTTCAGGTTATATCTCTTCTGAAACTGCATGATGGCATTCTGATAACCCTTTCTGAACTCTTATGTTTCCCAGGACAACACATCATCCGTTGCTCCAAACCATGCATTGTCCATCTCCAACACAAAATCGTTGCTTTTTCTCATGTACTGATCATGTTTTCCCTTTGTCAAAACCATGTGTGGGTTCTTGTCATCGCAAAAATGCATCTAGTCTTTGAACATCTGATCGAAGTCTTCATCATCATAGTTGTTTTGGAATGGAGGCCTTGTCTGCTAGTCACCTTGATCTCTCTAGTCCAGTTTTTCCCTTTGTATGATCTAAGGAACTTGGCCCCTTTTGAGGTTTTGATTTATGTGTTGGGGGTCGTTCTATTCTCGGGAAGCAAGTTTGTTTCCCATGAACATTATCTCCATCATCTTCTCCATTGTATTCATCATCAATTCAAACTTATCATTCGAGGACCAAGATGTCGATGGTTGTGCATCTCCTTGGGGATTCTTATCGCCTATGTTGAATCTATATTTGATCTTCCCCAACGCCATCGTGTTTACTTCGAATTTAATAGCATTGCTCATTATTGCGTCTATATTTGTTGATCTCCTTTATCTCAATAACAAAGTGAAATCATTGTCAAAGGATTCGGCGTATCGCAACTACACAGCCCTAGGGGTGGCTAGAATTCTATAGGAATCGAGTTATAAACCTTCATGAAACAGGATGAGAATTCTTGCACTCTCTCCTTCGGCACCCTCTTCATATTATTGTACTTTGTTAAAAAATAAAAAGTGTCCTTCTTGTCTCCCCATCTATTAATGAAAGACGTCTCAAACACGGCGAAGTCTCAAATGCTTGCAGTCGGTAGGGATTTGAACCATTTTCTCACCTCCCCCGAAAGGCTCTGCATGAACAACTTCATTTTCGTGTCTGCATAGTCCACCTCCTCTATATCGATGAAATCATTGAACCAATCCAAATGTTTCTGGGGAAAAACGTTCCCTTCAACGTTGTAGAGATTAATCCTCTGGCTGTAATTTTGGGGAAAATCATGCAATTGGGTGGGAAGAATGAGGGGGGAGAATTTGGAATCCGTGGCTCTAGGAGGGCTTGGGATTTGAGGGATATTATTATATATCAGGGCTTCGAATCTCTTCTGGTAGAAAACTATCTCATCCAAGATGGTTTCCGACTTAGACCTGAATAGGGTTTTCTCAAATAATTCGTCAAACTCCAGGTCGTCAATGCTTTGTGCGTCGTCTTTGGGTAAGGACGGGATTTTGTCCCTGTAATAGAAAGGGTTTGGAACTTTCTCTCTAGTCCTGTGTAGAATTTTATCGGGGTCATACACAAGCTCTTTAGGGTTTGGGTCAGGATTTTCTCTTGTATAGATTGTCTTCGGAGCCATGGTTCATGAATTGCGCTACTTGATTCTACTAGACTTTTTGACTGGAGTCGCTAGGGTAAAGGTTTCAGTCGATAAATATGTTTGTCCCCATTTTACCCTCAAGGGTCAAACTACAACGTTAGTCATTCTCCCAGGGAAACTATATTCAATTTCATCCTCGACAATGGCACCAAAATGTTAACACTCTGTAAATTTGTTCAGTTAATAAACAAATGACAAAGGTAACTATTTAAACCAACCTTGAGACCCAAAACTAGCCTTTTAGATATGGAGAGGGCTCTCTCGAGAGACACTGTCTCAGCGTGGGATATGGATTTGGAGCTATTGGATAGATTTAACACCTTTACATAATAATTTTTGGTTTCATTGGCGTAAGATAGGAAGACCTCGGGCTATGGAGTTGATTCAAGAAAAATATGGAAACAAATGACTCGGTGACTAAGCTTGAGAGGATAAAGGATAAGCAAGAAAAAATATTCAATTTAAAATCATTGTGTGTGGCGAGGAGAAAACATAGGAAGCAACTTGGAGCACCACTGAGGATGAATTTAGAGTTAACTTTAGAGGAAATAAGTTTTATCTAAATGGTGCGAACAAGGGATGTTGTGCGGTGAATCCTAGGTTCAAAAATTTGTTTCGATTTCGATAGAAAAATATATGAATAAAGAACAAAGGAAGAACATATGTAGAGAAAGGAAACAATACATCCAATTGCTATAATTAGAATCTTTTCATCAAATTACAAGACTTTTGCATTAAGTTTCGCTTGAACTCAAATTACATTCAATAGACGAAGTATATATTAATTTTTCCAACCAACCTGGCTTACATTGAAAAGATCAAATATATAGGCGAGGGCATTGCTTGGGTTACCCTTATCTTATAACTACTATCTCTAAAAACTAGGAAATTGATTGTTCTGCATTATAAAACTCTTCGCATGACATTTTTCCAAAAATAAACAACAAATACATCTGGCTACATCATGACTGTTCATGATCTGCCATTGGGATTCGGTTATCAATCAAGTCTCATCACTAGGGAGTGATGCGTCATTGATTTCTGGATGGACAACTGTTTTTCAGAGTCCCGTTGTCTATTGTAACGGCTTTGATTTCTATCTGCAGCGGCAAGTGGCTACAGAGAGTCATGGACATTATCAAAATGGAAAAATGTCTTAGGACGATGTCTCCTTCAAAACTATCAAGATTCTCTTTATGTTTGCGGATAAAAGGACGAACTCAGTTAACCTTGTTTCTTTTGTTCGCTGGCGAGAGCCACACGGGCTTCCTCCTCGGTCGCTTCACATTCTCTAGAGTGTTTCACATACCCTTATTTTGACAGCCTCTGTGCTTTGCGCAATTGTATGATTGTATCATGTGCCTCTTTGAGATGTATTTTTAGCCATGTCACATTCCCTTTGCGGCCTTGCGCTGATGACACTTTAATGGTATTTTTCACGAGCTATTGTCTCAACTCCTTGTTTTCCTGGTAGACTTTGGTGATAGCTAGTTTCTCCTACTTCCTCTATTGAGATAGCTCTTGATCATTGGTTCCTGTGGAATCCATCATCCTCATTCTTCTCCTACTTTCTTGGCTTGTTCCTTCAACAGGCTCCAGCCGGACATTGCACATAAGTAATTTTTTAGCAAACGATCTTGCGGATGGCTCGTCTGGGATTCGGGTTTCCCCAACTTATTTATTCTTCTTTGGCCTACCCCTTCTCCAAGGTATCTGTTGTTGGGGAGACAGGTCCTCTACTATCCTTTTTTCTTCAGTAGGACCTTCCACTCTAGGTTCTGCACGGTGAGATGTCGTCGTTCCCACGAGTAAAGGGAGAACTCCTTTTGTATCCTTGGGGATGTCTTTCATGAGTGGGAACGAATCCTAGTATTTTGAGGGTTGGGGCCTGGCGATTCCCCTGCTTCATGCACCCTTTATTATTTTTTGGGAGGTCACGATGACACGACTAGTATTTATCCTACAAGAGGTGGATCCAAAAAATGCACAAGGTGGAAAAATTTGATCAACCTGGGCTTGCGAGAAAGTTTACAAATAGTGCGTGTACCTGGTATCATGAATAAAATGGGTCAGGGCACCTGAAATTTATAACTGATCAAGCAGAACGAGGAATCATGCCAAAGAACACTAAATTCATGGTTACTAGATGTTTCAAATCAAATTGTAGATTTTCCATGGCACATCTCCGCGTGTAAAGTACAGGAAGTAAGGGCTGCAGGGCATACATGATACGAATGTCGTGATTTTTCACCCCTCGGCCTTCATAATGAGATGATAATAGTTATTTCACTTTCCAACATGACTTCCATTAACTACTTGACTCGACCTAGGGCACGTAGAGGTGAGATTTTAACAAGACTAGACTCTTTGGGAACAACATGCCCATATCATTTATGCATGTTTTGACTCTGACATCCCTTCCTATTTCCAAGGGCCAACTGAACACTTGATGACTTCAACCCCTTCATTTTTACGTACCTAACTTCACATGTTTTGATACATGGGCCATAAATCGACCAAAAACCGACTCTAACTGAAAGGAAAATGGCGATGCTAACACACCCTTCAACACAAGTGTGTGTTGTATCTTCTAATGGAACCGAAATTGGAGACACCATCCCTCCCACAGAGGCTTCTCCTCACCTCAACATCCCACCAGTTGAAGAAAATTTACCTCGAGATTTCCCTAAGAACCCTACTACACCACTTATCCCTGATTTCCCCCTCCCCCAGGGGAAAATCCCAGTTTGGGAGACAATCCCCCAAGCCATCACTTAAATTCCCTTCTTTTACACCCCACCGAGAGAACAAGCATTTCAGGTAACTGCAACACTTACCCTTCCCAACATGGTGCTCAACACCCCTGAATTTTATCTACACCCATGCGTGACAGTTCCTCAACCATCCCTCCCTCCTTAATCAGAGGGAATCCCAATGCATATTCTAGTACTAACTTCAGCGACACCACTCTCACCCCCAATCTCTAGCACCATGGCTACAGTTGGGGGAAGATGGGAGAAGAAAGATCCCACTTCTCCACTTCCTCCCCGAGTTCAAACTACTAGCACACTCTGTGAAAGAGAGGGTCACCCCACTAATAGATGTCCTTCTCTTCTTGAATTACACAATCTGATTTAACTACTTCAAGCAACCAGATTGCTCACTTCTCCACCAAGCACACCCTATACTACCACAATGTCCCCTACTATGGGCAATAAAGGGCTATGCACCAAATTCACGTGCACCATATGGTCAGAATATGGCCATTACACTCATCATTTCCCATCTCTACCTTATTTTTTTTAGACACTAATGGCACTACACCAAACCTTTTAGCAAGATCCCTCTCCACCACCACCTTCAGGTACCCACATCACTAACATCCATTATGTCTCGACCTCAGTCCCCGAATGAATGAGATGCCCTTTCTCTCTTTGTGACTCACTTGCTCATTTCATATACCAGTTTTCTTTGATCATTGAATACAAACATCGTCAAATAATCCTTATTGCAAATCCTTCAACCACCTCACTTCCTATGATGCAAGTGATCCCCCTTATACCTCTTTTTATCACACTAAGTTGCCTTGGGTCTTTATCCCTTAGTTTTATTTTTTCTAGGCCTTTAGATTTTTTAATTTTTATTTTTTTTATTAAAGTGTGATTTACTTAGGTTACCTTGAATAAATGAAGGCTTAAGTGATGACTCAATTTTTACCCTCATATAATTTTTTGGCCTAGGTTCATTTTCTTGGCTTATGTTTTGACACACTGAGCCTGACTCATCCTATGACTCACTTGACTTTACATTTAACTCTCCTCACTCATACATTCATATCCTTGCCATGTTGTCCCTGTGTCCTCTTAGAATGGTCAAATCATTTTTTTTGAAAAAGGAGCACTACCAACTCACTAGGAGTTTCTGTAGGGCACTCCCTGTCCTCCATCCTTTTCTATGATTTGTTATCATAGTTTTGATTTCATGTATGAATTGTTTTTGGAACCTTGGCTATTTAAATATGCCTTCAAGCATTTGATCTTTATGACCTTGCTAATGGTTTTCAAAGTTTTGAATGTTCAAAACTTGACGTTGCAAAAATTACCAATTTAGACCAGTTGGCAGTGGCGCTATAGGATCGGATGCTGAGGTGGATTTGGAGGCCGAGATTCTCATGATACTATCCTAAAAATTTGCAGAACTCAATGTTATCATCTATTTTCCAGGTATCCTATGTTTTCCCTCCTCTGCATATCAATTTTGGGTAGCAATTATCGCTTGAATTTTTTGTAGCGATCATGTCTGCAAAATTGGAAGATGACCCTTCCCTCATACTTTCCTATCAGTACTTTTTTCACATAAACCTATAGTCATCATCACCTGGCTTTCAGGAGTGATACATCCATTCACCTTTCTCCCAAGTTTTTAGTGCCCAATCAAACTTTACCCCTTGTATGCACGTTGTGCTACCTATAATCATTGTTGAAATGACACTGCCTTTTCCCCTGCTTCCTCTACCATTTGAACTGGAGTGTTTCCAACCTAGTTCTCAAAGACTATTGAAGTGGTATCCTACTTCAACTTATTATTCCTCAGTTTTAAGATTTGTGAATAGTCAAGGGGAGGGAAATTCATAGCCATTGTTTTCCAAAGCCAACAAACAGTTTGAGTTAGGGGAGAATTTTGGGTAAAGACAACCATTGTTTACTATCAGTCCCTATTGAATTCTGACTCCAAATTTTTTCCTAGCCTTCACTGCACCTTAACTTTTGACCTCTCATCCTGATCTATGGAGACACCTAAGAATAATAAATCTCACAAGGGAGGTACTGTGGTTAGAACTGAGCCTGTAGACATGCATTGATTTGAGACAGATCCCATGGTTAGAGAAGTTTTTCAAAGGGTGGGATGCCTTTCTTTCTACCAAAATATGCATAGGGGTCATCCTAAGGTGGAAAGGAAATTTTCCTCATATTTTGATGGCCTGAAGACTAAGGTAGGGGACCTCGAGTTTGAGGTGTTTGAGACCTCTATTTCAACAGCCACAAGAATTCCTATCATAGGAGAGAAATGGTTTAAATCCATGGCTTTGAATGTAGCCTTTTCCAAAGACTTCCTTAAGCTAGAGTATCAAACCGACAACATCTCCAAAGGGGTACCAAGAAGTCACCTGGTTGGAGAGTTTGATAAAATGTTGAAGATCATTCAAAGGTACTTCACATATGAGGGGAGGTTTAATACACTATACTAGTACCATATAAGGCTTCTACTTCATTTTACTGGTAAAAATGAAATGAACATTCCTTTATACTTGTTGATAAGCATAGGGAAAATTTTAGATAGAGTTCAATACAAATCAAAGGCTGTGGATACTAGTATTTTTCATTATGGGTTGACTAGAATGTTGGTTTCAGAAGAATTGAGAAAGAGGAACATCTCATGGGAACAATTTATTGTTTCTACTCACATGAAGTTGGACATACAAGCCACTCCTCATTCAAAGATATCAAGTCCTTTGGCATCCACTAGTACTGCTCCAGTAGGAGCTAGCAAGAAAAGAAAGAACAAGACCCCTACTCAAGACTAGGAGGTCATTAAGGAATTTGAAGAGCCAGAGAAGGAGGCCTACCATTCTCCACAGAGGGACCTTTCACCCCCTCTTGCACAAAAATTAGAAGAGGTCCCTTCCTCTACTAAAGCCACAACCAAGAAAGGAATGAAACTACACTTCTCTTCATCTCCTTCAACAACTAGTACAAAGGTTAGAAATCCTTTCACAAGATCATCAACTCTCAAAGAGGTTGTTGAAATAAAAGTCCTACAAAAGGCTTCCATTCTAAATAAGAAGAGAAATAAGGGAAAAGGAATTGAGAATCTTGATGAGATGGTAGAGGTAGTCCCTGTGCAACAAAAAGATGAAGATAAATCCATGAAGAATCCTGTTGAGACTATCCACATCACCACTCCACCTAGCAACTAGACCTTCAAAATATTGATTAAACAACTTGTGGAATATAGGAAGGAGGTGGCTCATTTGAAATCAGAAGGCCTATCTGAAAGGATTAAGATGAAAAACATAATGGATGGTTACAACCACACTCTTGATTTACCAATATTTACAGCAAGAAGATCCCAACCTCTCCATAGGAAACTCAAGAACCTTTATAGACAAAACAAAGACTTTCAGTCTCAGAACAGAAAACTCAAATTAGAGTTGCAACAATTCAAGGATGAGATGGCTCAAAGAAATTTGAATGTGTTGGTTGAAGCTGCTATTGAAAAGGAGAAAGCAACAACCAAGAAAAGAATAGCTCTAGTGAAGAAGCCTATTACAACTAAAGGGAAGCATGTTGATGTGCCAAAAGGAAGTCCTCCTTCCACAAGAAGGAGTGTCAGGTTAATGAAGTGATTGGTGAAATGTGAGCTCCATTTTTTAGAATGCCCCCTTTTTGCAAGGATAAGTGATTGAGGAAGTATTACTTTTTTCCACTTATACATGCCTTACACGCTTCTAATGCATACAACTCAGGGTTTTGGTTCTTTACAAAGAGTTAATATCTTCAACAGAAATAACACAGAGATTTTGTAACGCTATGGCACTACAGAATTGTCTAATTCACATATACTATCAGTCTGCTACCTATAGCACTACCTAACTTCCAAAGACTTGTGTAGTGATGGCGCTGCTAACTTCTCGAGGTGCTACCAATTCCATTAAGAAGTGAAATGATGGTGCTGCGAATTCCACAGGGTGTTGCCAAATTCATTTTGAGGTTGGGCACTACACACTCAACAAGATCAGTTCAACATTGGTGCTACTGAATTGTGTGCGGATACATAGGCACGTGCTACTAAAATTTACACAGAGAATAAATTACACATGCTTTGGCGCTACAAAATTTTTAACAAAGGCTGAATTATGCAAAGAGACACACAGGCTCAGCGCTACCCATTCTATAGGCCTATTTTGGAGGTTGCACTATGGAATTGGAGAGATTTTTGTGGAGGCTCTACAAAATATTGCTACCCAGAGCACTACCAAATGACGCTACCAATAGGTACCTGAAATCAAGGGGTTCAAATTATCATTCTTGTGAGTGGATGATGAGGTGGAGAATGGATGAGATGGAAGCTGGCAACATGATGAAAAAATTACAACCTCTACAAGACACCTGGCATACAAGAGGATGTGCATCAATGAAGATCAAGTCAGTTCAAAGTTGGTTGGATCAATGGCCAACATTTTCCCTTTTTATAGCAGAGTTGTTAGCCTAGCTGTTAGATGAAATAACTATTTGGAGAATTTTGTGGGAGGAAGGCCAGCTCGCACCTCCAATCGTTCCCTTCTCATTTTGTTATAAATAGACTTTCAAAATTCTTTAGTAAGTTGGAATGGTTGAGCTAGGCTCCCTTATTTTGTAATATTTTGATGAAGCTACTGGTTAACTGGTTATGTACTCGATTTGAGACTTCTTGATTAATATGAGTCATCTTTATTATTCCATCTTATTTGCCTCTAATACTGGAGTATTCATGATTGAATGATTCACATGGATTGTTGTAACTATATTATGATGAATGTTTGATTATAGTATTGTTATGATGTTCTTCAGTTTCCTTAAAATTTGAATTCAAGAAGATCTTTTGTTTGAGTTTTTCCTCCTTAGGCTACTTGAAGACCTGATGTCCATAAAAAACCTCTACATTTTACTCACCAAAGTATTCTCTCTATTCACCTTTACACCCACTCACTGACTAAAATTGATCAAGACCCCAATTTCCTGTGCATGCTATCCCATATTTCTGAGTTAGAACATTATTATCTTGAGTCTTATCCATTTGACCTCTTTAAACTCATTTACATTTACACATAACCTGATGGGTATCGGGATTACCTCCAATGCAATCTGAGGGTGATTCCTAGTGCTAACACCTTCTCCAGATATTGTTCACATCACCTCCCCTGAACCTGAGTCACTTCCCACCCCTCCATGGTTCATGGATACACTGTCTGAGGATATTCCCCCAAATCCTCCCAATTCTTCGGTTCATTTCCCCCATGAAATATTACCCCCTACCACAGTTTACCCCCCACAGTATCTAGACATTTGGTTTATGTCAAGTGAGTCGTCGAAACATACTTGCAACATCCCATCTATGTCTTCACCACTTGAATAAAATCACACTGTGACAGTCACCCATGTGACCTCCATGGATCCCCTGTATTCCCACATTTTTCATTATGATGAAGACATCCTAGAGGAAATCACTACCCCCGATATCCCATGGAATGTGCTCCATCACAGAGCGCTTTTTCTCTCACAAGAAGCCTTTGACCTTCCTAGTCAAGCCTCCATATGTGCAATTGAAACCAAGGATTTTATTCTGTCAGGGAATATAGATTGGTTCAACAACCCTATCCTTGCCCCTGAGGCTTTTGAATAAGGTAACATTGCCAACATTTCCCCCAACGTCAAAATCAACATCTCCATCAAACCAGGAATCATAGAAGAAATCACCATTGGCGTTGCATGCTCCCCTGAGGAAATCACAACTTACAAAACTCTCTTTGAGGAATACCAAGACATGTTTTCTTGGTCATATACATAGATTCCCACCCTCGATCCTTCTATCATGGAACATCGCATCAACACATGGCCATATGTCACCCCAGTCCGTCAAAACCAACGCCCACTTTACCCATCCAAGCTTGCGGCTATCAAAGCCGAAATTGACAAGTTACGTGTCACAGGGTTCATATACCCCATCGTGTATACCTCATGGGTTTCCAACCTCATCCTCGTTTAAAAAAACTAGGGCACTCTTTGTGTCTGCACCAACTTCCGCGATCTTAACCATGCTTGTCCCAAAGACAACTTCCCAACCCCTTTCATCGACCAAATTATGAATGATTGTGCCAACCATGAGGCCTTGTCCTTCATGGATGGGTTCTCTAGCTACAATCAAATCCAAATCCATCCAGCATATCAATGTAAAACTGCATTTACCACTCTATGGGGTACTTTTTGTTATCCTGTCATGCCTTTTGGACTAAAAAACATAGGTGCTACGTTCTAACGGGTCATGAATTACGTTTTCCATGATCTTGCTTGCATCATTCTCACTTACTTGGATGACCTCACTGCTCGATCCAAGAAATGAACTCAGCATTTAGATGATTTATGAGTTGTCTTTCAATGATGTCGCCAATACAGTATCTTCTTGAACCCCCTCAAGTGTGTATTTTTCGTCACTGTTGGATGCCTCCTTGGGTTCATAGTCTCCCAACATGACATCACAATGGACCCTCTCAAGGTCCAAGCCATCACAGAAATTCCACCACCTAGGAATTTGTGCCAACTACAAAGCCTACAACACAAAGCCAACTTTTTATGATGCTTTGTCCCAAATTACACCACTCGCGTGCATGGATTCCTTCACTTACTGTGCCATGATATCCCATTTCAATGGGATGAACATGCCCAAACCACTTTTGATGATTTAAAAGTGGTGTTATCCAATTCCCCTTTGATTAGTCCTGCCAACTATGATCACGATTACATCCTCTACTTGTTGGCCTTAGACGTCTCAGTAGCAAGAGTTCTTGTCCAACTAGGGGATGATGGTCGCGAGATGGTGGGGGATAGGGTTGTTGAACCAATATGATAGAGATCCAAATTTCACTTATACATTTTGGATTGAACTATTTTCTTGTTTGGGTACTCAATTGGCTCACAAATATTACCATATTCAATTCGATGGGAAAACTGAGATTGTGAACAAATGTATAGAAGGGCATCTTCATTAATTTGTATCTCATAAACATACACAATGGTTCAAATGGTTTATGTTGGAATAATGGTGGTACAACACATCTTTCCATACTTCAGAAAAAAAGGTTCCCATTTATGGGACTTTATGGCTATCATCCTCCATCCATCACATCACCCTCGAGAGAAAAAGAAAAGGCTCAAGCAATGGAGGACCACATAGAGAAACAACAATAGGTTCTCCAACTGTTGAAGGATAACTTAGCTACAACACATAATAGGGTGAAAAAACAAGCAGATAAACATCACAATGAAAGGTAATTTGAAGTGGGGGATTTGGTACTTTTAAGGATACAACTGTACAGATAGATGTTCATTGAGAAAGAAAATAAGGATTATCAACTAGAACACAAGTACTATGGTGCCTATAAGGTGTTTTAGAGGCTTGGAAGTATTGATTATAAATTGGAGGGGCCTCCATCTTGATGTGTAGATCTAATCTTCCATGTTTCTTTCCTAATGAAGCTAATCAATGACAAGATCCTAGTTCAGACAATTTTACCATAGATTAATGAAGTAAGGGAAATCATACTAAAGGGCATGCTTGTTAATTATGGAAACAAAAATAAGGTTACACATATTTGATAAGAACCATAATAATTGGGTCACAAGATGTTTGAAGGTTATGCTCTCATGTGCAATTTTAGACATTTTTTCCTTTGGAAAATGATTTTTATAAATTTGTCAATACTAGTGCATGAAGAAATTTTTATCATTATCATATCAAAGTAACTTGGTTAAATTGGTTCCCAAAGGTCACTTCAAAAGTATCAATTATAAACATAATATGGTGAATGAATGTAATTTGATCTAATCTTACTAGATGGTTCATCCATTATTTATGAGCTCAATAGTTTTGAAGCTCTATTACCATTATAGTTCTCCTTTTCCTTCATACATATAGGATATAGCAAGCCTCCAACAATTAGGACTTATATATGATGGAGCAATGAAAACCCTTCCTTACACTTTCATTTTTGTATGCTCGATTGGAAAAATTGTGTTGCATGTTACTGAGCAAATCCCTAGTTCCAAGAATAATCAAATAAAACAATATTCATGCCATTGAATCACGGGACAAGGCTTCCCATATCTATAATATAATTTCATGAGTCTAATAGAATTGGATCTCATATATCTAAGTCTTTTTTTTTCTTATGTCGATTTGTAGCTCACATTTAAGAGTCATTGAGGGGCACATTCCCAATTGGGCCTAGGGGCATGAAAACCAAAATATGAAAAAAAAATGAGTTTTGTAATCTCATAAAAGTGGGTTTCGTCAATCCTAAGTTCAACACATTGTTTTCATGCTCCTAAGATAGTTTTTCAAAAATCAAATAGTGAATGAAAAAATTGCATTGTGTGTTGTTGAGCAAAATCCTAGTTCCAAAGCCCGCACGGATGTACGGATTGGCAAGTGCCATGTAAATGGAAGGAAATTTGTAAAATGAAGTCTCATGTTCGATTCTCACCCGGACTTACTCATGCGCCATTCTTGCGGGCTGGGTGGTTGCACCTGGGGTTATAGTGGTAGCCACCTGGGGATCGACCCCGTGTCACGCGAGTACGAGAACCGCAAGTTGCCGATTCCCCCAGTAAAAAAAAAGCAAAATCCTAGTTCCAGAAATAATTGAACAACATAAGAGTTTGTCCATGTTCTCACAATATAGGGGAACCCATAGCCGAAATACAATTTACCAAGTCCATTGGAATTGATCGTTCATCAATATGAGTCATCATTTTATTTTATATTGATTTACAACTAATATCCTAGAGTCATTCAAGGACACATGACCAATTGGTCCTTAGGGAACAAAAACCACACTATGCAATGAAAAGAAGCTCCATGTGATCTTGTAATTTTGTTTGGTCATTATTAAGGTGAGCACATTGTGGAAACACTTATGGGGTACTATTTCCAAAAAATAACTCTTGGATGCAAAAATTACATTGCATGTTACTAAGCAAAACCCTAGTTTTGGGAATCATAAAATAACACAAGATCTGTCATGGATTCATATGATAGGGGCACTGCTAGCTGTAATACAATGACATGAGTCCAATGGAATCAATTATTCATCGATCCAAGTCCTATTTTTCATTTTATGTCAATTTGCAACTTGCATCCCAGAGCAATTCAGGGACACATGGCCAATTGGTCCCATGGGCATAAAAACCACACTATTTAGAAAAACAAGATTTTTAAGATCCTCCAAGTTTTTTTCGGAATGATCAAGGTGAGCATGATATCTGCAAGATCCTAGGATATACTTTCCAAAAATCAACTCATGAATGTAAAATTACATTGCCTATTATTGAGGAAAACTCTAGTTCCAAGAATTATCCAATAACACAATATATAGGCCATGGAATAGTGAGACAACAATGCCCTTATCTATAATATGATTTCATGAGTCCAATAGAATCAATACTTTGTTGATATGAGTCTGTGTTTTGATTTTGTATCAAGTTGCAACTCCCAGCCCAGAACCATTCAGGGACCCATGGAAAATTGGTCCCATATGAATAAAATCAAACTATGCAAAAAAATTGAGTTTTGACAACTCCTATAAGTGTGTTTGGGCATGCTCAAGGTCAACACACAATCGACATGCTCCGAGGATTGAATTTTCCAAGATTGACCTTTGATATGAACTAGGCATTTGTTCAATTAATTAAGTGTAAGCATATTCATAATCATAAGTTAGTTAAGTGTTAATATATTTATCATAATTTGGTTAGTTAGTTAAATGTTACCACACTTATCATGATTTAGTTAGTTAATTAAGTGTTAGCATATTTATCTTTATTGATTCCATGCATGTGAAAATGAAGATGCAATTTTTTTTATTATTATTGGGAAGGGCTTATGGTAGATCACAACAAACTAAAGCTTACTAATAATGATGCATTGACAAAATTGGAAACTAAAGACAACAAGGCCATGCCTCTACTAAGATTTTTTTTATATGATATGCATATTTTTCTCTAAAACCTAGAATAGAATAATGTTGTTAAAACAACAAATCTCTTACTTAAATATGTGGGAGCTCTATTTTTAATAAAAGTTTTGGATTAACCACTAGTAACACGTATTCATTTAAAAAAAATACAATATAATGCATCAATGAGTTGAGCATAATTTATGATTCATAATTTCATTTGAATAACTTTATGAAACATAATTTCATTTGAATAGTGAAAGACTTATAGTGATGTATGTTTTTGTTCTCTAAAACACTTTTATGTTGTACTTGTTATATAAAACATAGTAGCGCTCATTCATTAAAAAAAATATAAATCTAATATAATGCATCGATGCGCTGAGCATAATTTATGAAACATAATTTCATTTAAATAGTGAAAAACTTATAGTGATGTATGTTTTTGTCCTCTAAAACACAACACTGTTATGTTGCAATTGTTACTTGACATATTAAAAACTCATGAATTTTTTTTGTGATATCATTTGAATAATGAAAGACTTATAGTAATGTATGTTTTTGTCCTTTAAAACACTATTATGTTGCAATTGTTATTTGACATACTAGAAACTAATGAAATAATTTTATGGCACCATTTAATATCATGATTTCTCTACAACTTCAAACTTAATGCAATATCTAAATTTATACGTGATGCTTTATACAACCTTATATTTAGTGCCTAATGCACATATAAATAAAATTTTGTGTTATCAGATATTTACAACGTCGTCGTCCATAAACCATGACCACGACCATGACAATCTAATATTTATATACTAGACCATGACCACGACCATGACCACGACCACCACGACCACGACCACGACCATGACCATGAACACGACCACGACCACGACCATGACGACCACGACCACGACCACGTCCACAACCACGACCATGACCATGATGACGACCATGACCACGACCACGACCACAACCATGACCACGACCACGTCCACGACGACAACCACGACCACGACCACGATGACGACCATGACGACGACCACGACCATGACCACGACCATGACGACGATGACGATGACCACGACTAGGACCAAGACCACGACGACCACAACCATGACCACGACCACGACCACGACCACGACCATGACCACAACCATGACCATGACCACGACCATGACCACGACCACGACCATGACAAAGATGACGACGACGATGATGATGATGATGACGACAACGACGACCACAACGACGACCACGACTATGACCACGACCATGACCATGACTACAACCACGACCACGACCACGACCACGACCACGACCACGACGACCACGACCATGACCACGACTATGACCACAACCACGACCACGACGACCATGACCATGACCACGACCACGACCGCGACGATGAAAACGAAGACGACGACCACAACCACGACCATGAAGACCATGACCATGACCGTGACCACAACCACAACCACGACCACAACCACGACCATGACCATGACGACGTCCACGACCACGACCATGACCACAACGACCACAACGACGACGACGACGATGACGACCATGACCACGATGACAATGATGACCATGACCACGACCATGACCACAACGACCACGACCATGACAACCACGACCACGACCACGATGACCACAGACACAACGACCATGACTATGATGACCACGACCACGACCACGATGATGACGACGATGACCATGACCATGACGACCACGATGACGATGAAGATGAGGAGGACCACGATGATGATGAATACGACGACGACAACGACCACGATGACAAGGATGAGGACAATGATGATTAGGATGACGAGGATGACAAGGATGAGGATGATGATGATGACGAGGATGACGAGGATGACGATGATGACGATGATGACGATGATGATGATGACGAGGATGACAAGGATGAGGATGATGATGATGATGATGATGATGATGATGATGATGATGATATGATGATGATGATGATGATGATGATGATGATGATGATGATGATGATTCAATCATTTTTTCTTAACTTCTATAATTGATGTTTATATTGGTTTTATACAAGGGCTTTGTAGGTCAAAAACATGTCAAAAACTTCACTCTTAAGTTCTAAGAAATAAATCCAAGTTTGTCTAGAGAAATCATCAATGATTACTAATAAGAGTTTGAATCCAGAGAAATAAGAGAAAGGAAGTGGACCATAAAAATTGATACAAACAAGATACAAGGTTGTATATGTGTGTCACGATACACATTTGTCAAAATTATCATGATGATGTCTACTGAGAAGATATCCATAACAAACACCATCTCTACAAGAAAAAAGAAGAAGAATAATGACCATATTAAAATTAGATATCTCCTATAATGAGTGATAATTAAGATGGTGAAATCACTAATGCCAAAGTTTGGGCAGGTCATCTCTATGAGAAATAAAAATTAATGGAAAATATGATGATCCAAAGTTGTTAAAGATGCACAACTTGATAATATCATGATTAACAATTTGAATTTATAGGACAAGATTAGGATCTTTTAAATCCTTCATTACAACCTAGTGAAGTGAAAAGTATATTTCTTTACCTTCACGTAAATGAATGATTTGATATATTGATAGAATATTGCAGGAGAAATTTGGAGAACATAATACATCATTAAAATGAACATCATCTAGTTGAACTATTCTAGACCCTATTAGTCTCTAGAAGAATGGGCTAGAAGAAGAATTGTATGTTTCATTGAATGAAAAAACAAAAATAGGAAGTGTATATCCATGAGAAAAAGAGTTAGAAGAACAAGAATGATATGTAAACTATTGTGGATATTCCATTGCAATAGTTCATCATAACAAATCTTGTATTTTGCTTAAATCTTTTATTATGAAGGTTTATTTCCTTAGATCTCAAAATCATTATCACTAACTTATTGCTCAGATTTATGAAAATAACTTAAATATCAAAATGAAAGAAAAATAAAATGAGCACACCATCCACATAAATTAGCATAATATGTATCCTTGGAAACCCAATACGAAAGAAAACTCAACTAGAAGGTGAGGCTTATGCTCTACTCTCTTTTCTTTAGTTATGAAATGAAAATACAAAGAAAAGGGCACTCACTATGGATTTTCCTATGACATTAAGGCCTAAATGAGTGCTACATAATATTTGTCATTCTCTATTATTCTCTCAAATCTTGCTCCTAAATTATTTAGGAAACTGTGGAAAAACATAATACTAAATAATGGAACCCCCTGTCCTACTAGTGGCCCAATATTTAACATAGCGTAATAGTCATATAGTGTTAGAGTTTTAGCATGCCTTAAAAATTAATTAGTGATAAGGTTTGGACCCTCTAAAACATTCTTGAAATTATGCATGAGACTAGCCTGACATGTGTAAGTATTGGAGGTTGATGTGGCATTCACTTGGTACCTTGGTGGCAAACAAGGTAGCTCAACTTGTGGAGGAATAAATTCCACATACAAACTATGAATGATGTGATGTTGACATGGTTGGAAAGTTCCCTATGTGTAGAACAACATAAAGGGGTCATAAGATATTCTTGAAAAGTTTTGACCCCAGAAAGTGACATTTGATACCTCAAAATGGATTAGAAGGTTTTGAAACCCAAATATTCAAATTGGGACCTGCCAAGCTAATCCATCCATTTTTTCCACCCAATGTACCAATTTAGATGAAAAATAATATAATGGTCCAAGATAAATCATATCTCCCTATTTAGGGAGGATTTTCGTCCCAAAAATCTTTTATTGAATGAGTTAAGGAAATTTCTCCTCTACCTTCTCCCAAGGGTACAATTTTTTCTTCTTTGGAAGCTATCCTTTCAACCCAATATACTAAAGGTCATGCTACCCCTATGTGGTAGTTCTATACTTCTTTTGCAAAATCGTATATTCTGCCAATTTTTCCTGAGCTTCTGGTGCTAAGTCTTGTATGGTGGGTAGGACCTAATTCTTAGTTTCTTGTTGCAACTTGAAAGCCTTATAGAGTTTCATATTTTGCACACTCATTAATGATTAAATGCACACATATGGAGGTAGAGTAAGTATGTAGACATTTTCACCCACCTTCTCCAATACCTCAAAAGGACCATACCATAGAGCCTTGATATTATTACCATGACCCTATAGTCTTTCCTTCCATACCATAGAGCCTTGATATTATTACCATGACCCTATAGTCTTTCCTTGTTCATTTGTAACCAAACTTTGTCTCTCACTTTGAATGTTTTCTCAATTTTTTCGTAATCATGTTGGGCCTTGTACATTTCTTGTGATTTCTTCAATGTCTCCTATACTTGAAAATGGATTTGTCTAATATTTTCAACATATTTATCCATTTTCAAAGATTCTCCTATGATGTCTCCCCTCACTCCTCCCAGTTGACGATATACAAAATCCAAGGGAGAAGGAGGAAAATACCCAAATCTAGTTTCAGAAGGGGACTTATTGGTAAACATATGGACTTCTTTGTTATAGGAATGTTGAATATAGATCACATTTTCATCCCAAATATTTGGATGATCAAAATCTAGACTAGGGGGTCAAATTTTGCTAAATTTTCAAAGTGTTTGGAATGAGACGAAAATAGTTCCATTGTGTCTATCTCGTCTTCCTGATTCCGACGGTATATTTACTTTCTCAAACGGAGTCCGTATGGAGAAGATATCACGATCTGTTCACACATGAAGAAAGGTCCTGTAAAGTTTATTTTTATGAAGTAGAGGGTGCTTGCACATCATAACAAGTCAGCCTTCTATTTTCAGAGCTTTGGATGCTTTTGATTGTAACCTATCAAAAGTTTAACTGAAGTCCCATTGACTACTTTGTTCATCCCATATATTTGTGGATGGAATGATGTATATCTCTTAAACATAGTGTACATCCTCTCCCAAAGTTTGTTCCAAAAGGAACTAAGAAATATGGTATCCATCTTCAAGATTATTCTCCTTTGTATCCCAAATTCCACCTAGAATTGTTCAAAGCATATGTTTGATGATTTTGTCCTTTGATGGCCTTTTTACAAGGCACAAGAATGCACATATTGTTAAAACTATAAAATACCACAAATAGATAGTCATGTCCCTTCCTGGTTATAAGAAAACCACACACAAAATCATGGAAATTATCTCCAAAGGTTGTGTGGGTATAGGTAAGGGATGGTATAAACAATTCTTTCTACTATTCATCTTGTTGGTACAACAATGTATGAGTCCTCTAATATATGAAGATACATGTTCTTTCATTTTGGGTCAATACACATACCTTTGTAAGTTAGACAACTATTTTCCTAACACCAAAATGTCATGCAACCTTGGAGGTGTGTTCCTCTCTAGTAAGCTTCAATATTTCACCTAAGGGACATAGATCTTGTATAGCTTGTATATGAACCCATTCTAGAGATGATAGTTATATTTTCCATCACCTTATTTTACATGATTTTTTCCTTGTAGCTTCCAAAACACCTCTTTAAAGTCTTCATCTTCTATGTATTGTTCATTGTATGAATCATGGGCAAAATGATCCATGTGCATAAGAGTTCCCAAAGATGTAATATTGGATGTGGGAAGCCTTGAAAGCATATCTCCTAACTTATTAGTGTTTCCCATCTTATATTTTATGACTGAATGAAATTATTAGAAAAAAAAAACCATCCACTTGTAATGTTTGGTTTGTTGAAGTTTAATCTAGGCCTACAAATATTATAGTGGTTGGTGATCAGTGTGGATGATAGTTTCCTTTCCCATTAGATATTCCTTCCACTTCTTTACATCTTGAGCTAGGTAATATAATTCATTATCATATGTAGTTTATTTTAGGACTCCCCCATGAAAAATTTCAAGATGATAGCATACCATCTAACCTCCTTGCAAGTTAGGAAATACAAGGAATAGTGCTTGAACAATATCAAATCACATCCATCTATAATTCGAAGGGTTTCTGCAAGTTAGGAAATGCACAAAGACAGGTGCTTGAATGATATTCTATTTCAACTCATCAAAATATTTCTACTAATTCTTTCCCCACTAGAAACTCTTATGACTAGATGTTATGCAATGGAGTGGTGTAGCTACCACAAAAAAGTATGCTATGAAATTTAGTAGGTGTTGTGAGATCCCAAAAAATATCATAACTTTAGTGACATTAGTAGGAAATATCCACTTGGTGATCACCTCCATCTTCATAGAATCTATCTTGAGTTCCCCTCCACCAATCATGTACCCTAAATATTCAATGACTTGTGAGAAAACTTGAATCTCTTAAGGTTATATAACAACTAATTTTTATCATTTTAATGTACCCATCCTCTAGTTAATCATCATTGTGTGTGGAATACACATTAAAATTAAGATTTTCTACTGAATTAAATTCTTGTATCTTATCATCCACATATCACACATAGATTGGACCATTTGATGGATACTACATATCTAAATGCATCTATCAACATGTATTAAACATGAATGCAACTGTTCAAACAAAAAACAAACACATAACATTCATAGAAACCATTCACACAAAGGAATTAGCATAAGAACATAACAAAAACACGTATCTGTTAATGATTAACCAACTAGTTGCAAAAGAAGGATAAACCTCCCAGCTATAGGAATTGTTGTTCATTTTCTCTCAAGAGTAGGCCACCCCCAAAATGAGGTTATGAGTCCACAAGGAGGTCCAACCCACTATCTATCCACTCTCCACACACATCATCCAATAAACCTGGGTTCTACTACCACAAAATTTCAAATTCTATAGATCTCTCTTCCCCACAATCTGCACTACCCAAGGAATATACCCCCTTCAATGCTCATAGTCCCTCAGGATGTATCATTTGTTTATCGGTGTCCCTAGTGCACGTGGTTGGATAAGAATCCCTCAGCTAGGATCCAAGAACTTTCAGCTGCTTCGAGAATTTTTTGGACAATTGGTTGTCATTAATGTCAATGAATATTGGATTGATGTCAACTGATGTGATGGGTATATTTTGAGAAGTATCCAAAGTGGTCCCCTCATGGGGTATCTCTAAGCATGCCCCTCATGGGAATATGTTTTGAAGAATTCTACAAGAAATCCCTAAGTATGGTTAAAGATCTCGTAGTTGATCATGGAATTTGGTCAATAAGGTTGGAGTAAATGAAGATAACCCAATTATATATGGATAGTACTTGTTGTGTCATTTCCCTTGATATATGGAATGCCATGTGGTTCCTCACAGTTAGGGATATATGTGTCCTTGTAAAGTTGGAAGCCTTGAAGGGTGGAAAAGAATCCCCTAGTTTGTTATAAGTCTTGGTCAAAGGAAAAATTTGTTGTAACAACAAAATCCTAGAATCCTTAAATTAAGGAAAGGGGTTAGCTAGCACAAGTATAAATACACCTCAAGGAGTAATTCATTAAGACAAACATATATGTATTCATTGCTTATCTGTATTGTGGTATAGTGATATTTTGGTAAAGTTGTAGCGTCATTTTATGAGGTAACAAAGAAGGGTTGATGGTGAAAATCTCGGAGTTTTAGAAAAACCCTAGTTTCTAAGGTATACATGAGTTGTAGGCCTATAAGGGAGTGTATGTACACGGGTTGAAGTGGAGGAAAGGGCGGATAAACATGGGATGTAGAAGGTAAAGTCCCGTACATATGAAAATCTCATGAAAATTTGAATAGATGTTGTTACTAGGTCCTTAGAATTTGAAAGCAAGTTCATAGGTCAACATTCTATAGGTTCAGGTAAGATCAAATTAATTGGTATGGTTGTATAATTTCTTTGATGGTTACTTCTTGTCATGATATGGTGTATTCTTGAGGCATACTTG
>CBVK0102839432.1:0-10359 GCA_900067695.1 Picea abies
CCCCATGAAGTATTTACACCCCAGAAGTATGTACACTCTTCCACACGGGGAAGTGCAGAGGGGGGGTACCCCCTTTGCGGGGTCAAGGGGGGCTATCTCCCTGGCTGGGGGGTCTGGGGGGAAGTGGGCCCCTAGTGGGGATTTGGGGGCAGCGACCCCCGATGGGGGTTTGGGGGCGAAACCCCCGAAGCAAAAATTGCCTTGTAAAAGTATATTGTAATTTCATTGTAAATCTGGACCATTCGTTATAAGGTCGCAGATCTAATGGTAGAAATTATGTTAGGGTTTTTTTCCCTAGAAGGCAACCCTCTTTTACGAGGGAAATGTATTGCGGCTATGGATGATGGTGAATATTGTATTCTGAGAGAGGATACTATGAGAGAAACAAGAGGAAGTTACAACGGGTTTTGTTGTAGGTTGTATCCCTTCATTTGCTAGATAATAATAAAAGGACCTGGCAATTTCTCTGGTGGACGTAGCCCACAATAGGTGAACCACGTAAATCTGTGTCTCTCTTGTATTATGTGTCTTCTGTGTTTTGTTTCTGCATTTGTTTTATTTTATTTCTCCGCAGTCCTATTTTTCTAACAGTTTTATGCTGGTCTCCGGGCTTAATCTGTATCTGATTGTATCCCAAAAAACCATCCATGAAAGAAAAGACCTCACAGGTGACACATTCATCGATGATATGTTCAATGAATGGGGTGGGGAAATAATCCTTTGGAAATGCCTTATTCGAATCAAAGTAGTCCGTACATATGTGAATCGTTCCCTGCTTTTTGTTGACTGGAACAAGATTTCACACCCATTGAGTCAAATGGACGGGGTAGATGAAACCAGCTTTGAGTAGTTTCTCTACTTCAGCATTAATATATGTTTCTTTCAAAGGATTAACTGGATTAAGCTTCTGCTAGACCATCTTGGTGTCAGGGTAAGTCGTTATTTTAAGTTTTATGATTCTTGGATCTATGCCTGGTATTTCCTCTTAAGCCTAGGCAAAAACGTCATTGAATTTTTTAAATAAATCAATGTAGATTCGAATCTCCTTGGGGGAGTAGTCCACTCTGATGAAGACATTCTCCACGACACGAGGGGTTTTGGAGATATCAATAGGTATCGTTTTAGTGATGGTTTCCATATTACCTTCAGTGTAAACTATGTTTGTAGCCAAAGGATTGATATGACAAGACCTATCTCCAGTCATGATCAACATGAATTCATTTGCCTCAATTCTTCCTAACTCCGGGAGAAAATAAGATCTGTGATGGAGATCGTCCTGGGGTTTGTCTGGACTAGTCAATTCCTCTATAATCGCCTCATCAGAGGGAAAGACCAAGTCTAAGGAATCGATAGTGACGAGGGAACCTTGAGCCCAGGTAGGATCAGAAATTGGATCTAACTCTTGTGCGGGAGTTATATCGGGGTCAACGGAAGCTTGCTAGACTATAAAGTAAAAAAACCTCTACCGTAGACAAAGGCATGGCCATGCCATGATGCCCTGTCCCTTCCATCATGGCCAATGGGGAAGGAAGAGTCCACAAATCATTAAAGTAAGTCATACGGAATGACGACACTTGAAAGATTTCAGCCTTAGGCTGGTTGGGGACAATTGATATGAACTTGACATTGTCGGACGAAGGCGGGTAATCTAAAGTACCCATCAAAGGCAGGCACAAACCAACCCCTATATTGACGACATCGGGCTGTGGATTATCAATCATCGGGACCATGGATGCCCCCGATGAAGGGTCAGGACGAGAGAAATATAACTAATCAATGGATGCGATCTGACCCTCATGTGGAAACAACAAGACCCGAAAAACTACGGCGACCACTACATGCATAACATAGGTCCAACTCCTTCCTAACAAGAGATTGTATTCGAGAGGTGCATCAACTACTTCAACTTCGATGCACACTGTCTTTCCTCCTAGCTGCATGGAGAAAGAAGGAATGATTCCATGTGGTCTGAATGAATGACCATCGATAGTGGTAAGAAGAGTAGGTGATGGAGACAAAATTGGTTGGCCCATGGCCTTCCAACACACCAATGACATCGTGCATGTCGAGGTTCTCTCATCAACCACCGTGCAGAAAATTTTCTGGGTAAAAGATTTTGTGGTGTAAGCCACTACTATCTAAAATGCGATGTGTTATGGGAGATGAGGTTTCAAGTCAATTGTATCAAGCATGATCATTCTCGGATTACAGGTCTCAGCAGATACTAAGGTAGCTAACATATCTTTTCTTTATGAAGGGAAACTCTAGAGGACCTCCAAAGCAGACATCGCGCAAGGGGTTTGTGACAAATCCTCCACCACAGAGTAGTTTTGGGTGGCCCTCACCTTTGGATTGTGGGAATATTTCTTGAACGCCCCTTTCGGGATGCATGTCATTGTTTCACCCAATGTCTTCTCAATCTGGACAGGAACAAATGGGTTTTCGGCTTCTTTACCCTTCTCAAAAGTGTTTGGCATTCCGTAATCATGTGTCCTAGTCACTATATGGGCATCACCTTTAAACATTTAAAATTCGAGGTCAAGGGATTACTAGATGAAGAAGGGGGTCCCTGACTTCCCCCATCCACGTTCATAGAGGCTTGAGTTAAATGTTTCCCATGTGGAAATGGGTTCGTTAACACATCAAGTTGTTGTTGCGCCAATAAATTTTGGGCCTCCGTAAGACGAGGGCACGGGTGCGTCGGATAGTATTTCGTACAAAGGTTACATGGATACTTCAAATTTATTTTCTCTTTGTTTCCCCCGCCAACATTATTGGTGGGTTTCTTATCCCCCTTACCCTTCTTTCATTGTTTCTTCTTTCCATTAGCCTACTGGTTGGCCTTTGGGTTTTTCGATTGCACACTGTGTACATTCGACGTTTGATTAGGGGGAGTAGATGAACCAGTGGTTTGGTTGGCCACTATCTATTGTGTTGACAATTGTTGCAATTGATTTGACAACTGATCAATGAGCTTCACTTGTGCTGAACCAACAATACCATCGGCATGTGGTCTAGACTTCTGTATGGTCTTGTCAAGAATGGACCGTGGTGCATCTGGAAAAACTTCATAAAGTAAACCAGACTGAGAGTCTATCAATCCTAGCTATTGAACTCTCATTATCGCTTCTTCCTCAGAAAACACTCCTGACATTGCAATGCCTTTGGATAACTGGGGTATCAAAGACTTAAGGAACCACCCCAGCAGGAATGTTGGTGGAACTAGTACTTTTATCAAACTCTTCCGACACCGCCATTCTTGGATGTGATCTGAGATATGGTCAGCCTTTGTTTGCTCAAAGTTGGCTAACAACTTAGTTCCATCATCATATCTCACAGGCAATTGAAAATGGTTTAGAAAAACCATTGCCAATTCGCCAAAAGTAGAGTATCTTGAGCAGTCGAGTTCAATGTACCATTTCACGGTTGTCCTGATGAGAGTGCGTTGAAATAGATGCAACTGGACGGAGTAGTCTCTTAATGAGTTGGATGAGAACCATAAGTGAAAGGTGGTCACATGATCGCATGGATATTCATTAGGCTTACCTTTGAACTTTGGAATGTCCGAGGGCAACTTGGTCAGCATGGGAGGCCAATGCAGATCGTGATAGATTGGGTCGTTTAACAATCTTGACAAGTCCAGAAAATACAAAGTTGCCAGAAAAGGTAGCTTGGGTTGTTGAGTATGTACAGGAGGAAAGGAGCCTGGAATTTGGCTGGCACCAAGTTGCTAGGAAAAGTTAGGCTGCAGACCAGGGTTCTGGTAAAAACCATGGTCGTGGCCAACGTGCGGATATTGCAATTGTTGAGACATCATCGACTGACTCCAGTAATTGGATGTTGAGGGTTGAGAAGGGATTACTCCCGACATTGTGTTCCAAAGGTTCTGGAAAGGGTTGCCCCCTGCCGATCCTATGGGCATAGGTACTGAGCCTTGCCCGAGGTTCCATTGGTTATGGAAGGGGTTTCCCCCGGTCGACATCCCTGATGAGGGGATTGATCCTTGAAATGGATTCTAGGGTCCTTGAGAGGTGTTTTCCCCCTGTGTAGGAATAGTACCTGCACAGGATTTTGTGATCCAAAACTAGGGTTTCCCCCGGTCGAGACAATAGTTGATGAGAATGCGTTGTTACCAAATGCGTTGAACAAAGAGAATGAAAAAGAACCCATCGGTGTGGTGTTGGAATAAATTCCTTGACTACCTTATCCGAACAAGCTATAGTTCATGTTCGACCAGGTGGGTTGTTGGGGAGCACTGCCTAGAAAGGGGTATGACTGAGGTATATGACCCCCACCATAAGGGGAAGCATTATAGGGGGCTGAGGTTCCCCCCATTGACCATTGTAGAGGAGAATTAGAGCTCCCTTCCCCCAGACCCAAGGTTTGTAGGGTGGAGTAGGACAGGACAGAGTTTGTATCAAAGAAAGGCATCCCGTATGAGAACGGAGGGTCTGTCGCACTCTGGGTGAACGGAGCAGTGATCACCACCATCGACAGAATCGAACCACTGCCTAAAGTAGAGGCAGTTGAGACCATGGTGCTCTGAACCAACGAAGGTGGGTTAGGAGATGGAACGCCCCCTGTAGTGGCAGTCATAGAGGGAGTTACCATCGTTGCTTCCATCGTTTCTTGGAAGATTATTTGGCACTCATGATGAGTTACCCTTGGAGAGAAAACTTGTACCATGACGGGCACCAACAAGTCAGTGACCAAATAGTTATACAGCTCAACAGCTTCTGCTCCAAGGTTCGAAATGGTAGGCTCCTCCAGATTCAAAATTTCTCCTCTTGGGGATGGCTTGGGTATAGTTTTTTGCAGCCCGATCGCCTCAAATGACCCTTGCTGGTAAATTCTTTGCCTTCGCGGTGGTGGGGGTGGCTCCATTTCAACCGGTGACAGGCCCTGAAGCCTTCATGACTGACGGATCTCTTGATCTTCCACTTTGTGAGAATATCAATGAAACAGTAGAGATTTTACTAATGTTGAAAACTAGCACACACTAGAAAGAGTTCCTACGAGATAAAGCAATCAAACCACTAGCTAGTTGGAAGAAAAGTTACACTAGCCAACACTAGAGAAACTTACCGGTGCAAGTGAAACTCGAATACGGAAGCACCCTTTGGGTATACTCTACAAAGCATGGCCCAATGTCTGTCCTAGGTACCATAGTATACCCCCGCAGTCACCTTTGTAAGTCACTAAAATAAAAGCAACTAGGTTTCCGGCGCACGAACAGTCACCAGACGGGTACATTTGATAGTCGGTCGGACCAAAATGAGCAGGGTATCAAGCCCGAAACCTATCAAGGGTATAAAAAGAAAGTGTTCTGGAAGATGATTGAGGACCTCGAATGGATTCAAGACCCATGAAGCTCTGTGGCAAATGCGATCAACATGATCCAAAGATAAGTCCTCTATATGTGTTCCCCACTACGCTTGGTCCAACTTTGGAGGGGTTATCTCCGCTACCTTCCCACAATCGACCTCGTGTTTATCCCCTATGTTAGAGGGGGGTCTCGGATAAATTTCACATTTAATGGACTTTTTATACTCCCTATCACATAGTCGTATGTTTGTTTTATAGCCTTGAAGAGTTTCCTCTCCAACCTAAATCAAGGCTCTAGCCTAGACTAGTAAGTGGACCCTACAAACATAAAGTCTAATAAATTTTAATTAAGTGATAATTTTAAGTGGCTTGTCTTAAGTCAAGGAAACAAAAATGAAAGAAGTGGTGTATTTTAAGAGACGAAAGCAAAGAGCATTAAATGAAACTGAAAGCAAACTACTTCTTTTTGACAAATAAATATTTGCAAATTTAAACTCTTTAGCCAACTTTTCTTAACTACTTTTTCTAATATTTTTTTAAAGAAATACCCAAAACAAGATTTCGCTCAACTACGAGCTACTTATTGTTCTAAACATTCAGTAAAGAACTTAAGAAAACATTTTTTTTCCTTATAAGAAAAGACAACTAACCTAACTACTTAATCAAACAAGGAAATGATTTTTTTATTTTTTTTTATGATTCAAAATAAGAAACTTGAAATAACTTATTTTTCTTTTCTTCTAAAACAAGTGAAAGGGAAAAAGTGAAGACAAAGCAAGACCAAAAACTGACTTCAGGTCTACTGCGGATCACAGGGAGTCACTGACAATACTAAACAGACTGATCATAAAATACTCACAAACTCGTCTCAAACCCTTACTAAGAAAACACAAGAAATCTTGAAACGAATAAGCTAACTAACGTCAAACCCAGGCTAAAGACTGTAACAACAGAGACCAGGACTAGATCAAGAAAAACCCTGAGAAGTTTGACTTCAATCAGGGAAAAGTCTGGTTGCCTCTTCTTGAAGAAATACTTTCTTGACACAGGCACGCTACTGACACTTAAGCAGCCTGTGTATGTACACGGGTTGTCCAAAGGTAGGGCACGTATGCATGCATGCAGACCCACTGCAGGCCACGTACACCTCTGTAACTTCTCAAAAAGAAAAATAACAGTCAAGGTTGACAAGAAAGGGCGTACTGGTATGGCAGAAAAAAATCCATTAAATACTCAAGAACTTACATAAAACTCAAAAAAAGGTAATCAAACCAATTAAAGCACCCAAAAACTATCCCCTAAAAACCCCAGAGGCATCCCCAGTATGGTCGCCAATTTTTCTATAGCGGGAGAAACCCCCTATCGAATACACTAGGGTTCAACCTGTAGGCAGAGTTAACCATCTAATGTCTCCTACTCTTTAACAAATACCCCAAATACACCCCACTTTCATGCATAAAACACAAGGTAAAAAGATCTAGTAACTCTACCTTAAACTTTGTGTCCAGTGTCGATCCTTTTGCGTTCGATTGTTCTTCGACTACAAGTCTCCTCTCAAGGCCGACCTCTATTCATAAACAGACAAAAAAAGAAGCTCGAATTTTTCTTAGGCTTTTGACATCGTCTCACCCTAGCTGTAGAGCAGCCCGTGGAGACGTCGCAAACTAGTTTTAGGGCAGAGTGTGACGACTAGGCATCGTCGCACCCTGATTATGATGTAGCCTGGGACGACCTTCCTTAACATGGTTTTTGAGAAGAGAAAGTCAGTGACTTTCTACTATAGCGGGACAACCCCCCTATGGACTACACTAGGGTCCAACATGTAGGTATAGCTAACCGTCTAAAATCTCCTACTCTTTAAAAACTACCCCAAATACACCCCAAATTCATGCATAAAACACAAGCTAAAAAAATATGGTAACTTTACCTTGAACTCTGCATCCAGTGTCAATCCTTTTACGTTCAATTGTTCCTCGACTACAAGTCTCCTCCCAAGGCTGACCTGTATTCATAAACAGAAAAACAAAGAACTATGAACATGCATCTCATATATTAATTAGTGGGTTATATGTCATAATAAAATATAAATCAAACATAAAGACTAAACACATCATATTCGGGACAGAAAAAGTATTCCTTTTTATTAATCTCACAAAGTTACTTACAATGAGATCGACAACTGTTCCTCGAACTGGTCTAGTCTCCCCTTCACCATGCTCCAACTGTGCTTCCACGTATCTTTCTCCTCTTCATCTCTCTCTAGGGAATGGATTAGGCTTGCAATGGAGGAAAAAGGCAAGAATAGGGAATTCTGGCTCAAAACTCAGAATGTGGTTGCAAATTCTTGGGGCAAGGGGGGAAAGTGAAATGGGCAGAGTTTCACTATTCTTATGTTTAGATTTGGAATGAGACCCCAACACCTCGTTTTACATGACAAAAGGATGGTTATTTGGTTGGGTGACAGGCTATAGGCAGTGGGACAATTGGAAAACTACCCAATAGCCCATAATCTCAACGAATTCCTTGCATCTTTTTTAATTTTTACAACTTTTGTGAGTATACGCGGGTTGTAATGGTGCAGCTAACGTATGTATGTGAGTTGTAGTGGTGCATAAATCATGTGTACATAGGCAATAATGGTGCAGGGTGCATACATCTTCAAAAATATGGTTTTTAAGAAGAGTTGCTCAGTGATGGCTTGGAAAAAATAGTAAGTGAGATGGCCTAATGTCAAGTACGCATGTATGGTTCAATTTAGGGTTATAATAGATGCCCCCTAATGTGTGAGGTTAAAAGAGAATATGATGGCCGAAACACATTACAAATATTTACCAACGTACAAAGCGAGTGATCCCGGGACCAAAGTTCGGGAGGTGCCATCTGCAAAAATAATAATTGTCTCACCGAGGTAAGCATACCCATGCTCGATATGAAATAAATCATTGCTTCCAATCAAATACACTACAGATCCATGCCATATAACTATATAAAGTGTATCTGTGAGCATCACACAGCGGATCTACATCTCAAAATCAAAGACATGCATGTATAGTATCCATCTTCAAGACGACAATGACGCCTGATAGCTGGAGTTGAGGCCTTCAAAGATCGAGCAACAACTTCAAGATATTCAAAACTCAGGTAGGAGTGTAATGTCAATGTATGACTTCACTACCCAGAGGTCTTCGATGGCTCATCGAGGAACAGATAAGAGGATCTCGGTGATCAGGCATAGAACTTCAGTGATTTCGAACAAAGACTTGATTGGAATTTCAGGATGGTCGGGCAAGAGACAAACTACAGAGAGGCCGACTCAAGTTGGGTAAAACTTCCCTTGGATAGTAGTATGATAGATGATCAGAATCAGGCAACATCACATTGACATAAGTTCACGATGCAGGAGGCAACACAAACTCTCCATGTGTTTGGAAGAATAACCAAATGGAGGAGGACACGGCTCTATGTAGCGAGAAGAGCTTCCTAAGGTAATATTTAATCCCAAATATTGACGAACAAACAGAAGGATGTGCTTTTTCCAAGGGAGACTCATTGTGCTGCCATAAAAAGAAAATACTTTTCTCGTCCTCTTTTTGGGGTATATTTGATTTTTTTGTCTTTTTCAATAATGTTGGAAAGCTTGAAAAGGAATAAAATAATGCTACGTTACAAAGGAGGAACGAGTGTCGCAAGCATACTAGTTCCAAGTTGTTGGAGCCGGAAGTCACTCCTGGATTGCTTGCAGGAGTAGAGCCCGATGCCCATCAGTTTAATGTCACGATTTTTTTAAGGGGGTGATCAAATGGAGGAAACTCAGAACAATATCATCTCAACGCAGAAACTAGACCAGGCATGCTTGAAAGAGTGAGGTCTTGATAAACTTTAAACAGTGAGTCGTAGTAAAAGAGTGAGTAGGTGGAAGACTTTCATGAGAAGAGTGCGAAGGTCTATCACAGACATCAAGTTCGTAACAGACTGGAGGAGAAAGCATTCGAACACAAAGTCTCTTTATATTCAAACACAAAAAACCAGAGAATACAAAAATGTCACGACAAATCCTTTATCATAACATAACTGTAACAATCCACGTGAATCATTCAAATGTGAACTCTCCGACATGAGGTGAAAGATAGATGGAAAAAGGAGAACTGTTTTTTATAAACCAAGAAATCTCAAACACAGAGGCATAACCAGGAAACTAGAATATTTGCTGAAACTTTACAGTCGGGAGCTTAGTTCTACCATCGATAGATACAAAACATGGCAAAAATGCCTGCATATACTCAAAACAACAAAAACAGTGGAACCAAAAAACTGCATTGAAAGCTTTGCGTCTGCATGGCTTTTGACAATCTGCAGCCGCAATCTTTGAATGGTGATGCAACTTATGGCAGACGCGATTGATCTTCTGACAGTTTCATCGGCGAATCAACGTGACTTTAATTCATTGCAGGACGTCCCCATTATGGCGGAGACGATGTCTAACCACCACCAACCGCTTCAATAACTGCTTTCTTGGGATCGAAGATGATCTGGCCAACTCAGCACTTTGGGATGTGGAAGACTTCTCGCGCTGCCACCTGGAATAACTGAATGGCTTGAAGGATGGGTATGGAGGCCAACGTGGAGGATGGGGCGCATGACAGGAATGGTGGCACCGGACTATGAGGGCGTGAAGGAAGTGGCGAGGTGTGAGAAGGGTGACAGAGGAGGGAGCACGGCAGAGGACAACAGGTGAAAGGGGGAAAGACGAGAGATCGTGGACTCACTCTTTGGCGAGAGACTGACGTGAAAAGGAACAAGACACATGGCAAGTAATGAGTGGATGGTGAGAAAAAGGGAGGACCACGCAGACCAAAGAGGGGAGGTGGATGGATGACACATGGAAGCAGGGGAAAAGCGGAAAAGAAGATGACATGGTGGGAGAAGGGCCCACGCAGGCTAAACACAGAGTAGCGAAGAATGACAGGAGTGCATGAGCATCATTGATCCAGGCGCAATGATCTCGACCGTCGGAACACTGCATCCACGATTCCG
>CBVK0102839433.1:0-26267 GCA_900067695.1 Picea abies
CGCATAATCACCCAAAACTTAGGACAAGTGGGTTTTTAACCCATTCTTTTGCATTCTCACCCCCTTACAAGAAATATCGCTAACATTTGGCTCCATGGGGGATAGAGTCGTCCCTGTGATGCTCTAAGAACTCTTTTGTAGACTTAGTGCCTTTGCTGTTGGGCTATGGAGTCATTTATTAGTCCGAAAAACAAAAACAAAACAATATTTACAAATCAAAACGAAAAGAGCCAACTGCGGCTCACAGAAAACACTTCTTTAGGAAATGCCCATTGACTGGGCCACTAAAAACTTCATTGCCTTCCAGATCCTGCAACCTGTAAGTGTTATTTGAAAACACTTCAAGGATCTTGAAAGGCCCAAACCAGAGGACATCAAATTTACTGTGTTTTCCCTTTTCCTGCCTGGGTACATCCCATTTGAGCACCAGATCACCCTGCTCAAATTCCTTCTTTTTTCTCTTCCTGTCAAAAGCCTGCTTGATCTTCTATTGATGATTGTCGGCCCTGTCCATGACCTGTTCTCTGATCTACTGTAATTCCACCATATGATGAATTCTTCTGAGCACATGGTTAGGTTCTCCCTCATAATCCTGGAGGATATTTGCCACAGGTAAGGCGAGCTGAGTGGGGAAAACGGCCTCTATTCCATAAACCAGCTGGAAAGGTGAGATGCCCAGTGATTTCTTTGTTGTCACCCAATCAGCCCAAAGAGAAAATTTGAGCTTTGAGTCCTAGACTCTTTTATTGTCCTCCAATATCTTTTTGATAAGCTTGATTAGGCTTTTATTGGAGGACTCTGCCAGTCCATTTCCTTGAGGATAATAGGGAGTGGAGTGAATCAGTGAAATTCCAAATTGTTCACAAAACTTGATCAGAGGCTCAGACCGAAATGGGGAAGCATTGTCAGTGACAATTTTGCTAGGGAAACCAAATCTAGCTATGATGTCTTCTAGGAAGCTAATGATTACTTTGTGAGAAGTGCTTTTGGTAAGAATAGCTTCTATCCATTTAGTGAAGCAGTTGGTTGTTGTCAGAATCCATCGGTGCTAGCCACTCGAAGGGGGATGAATTTCTCCGATGAAATCCAATCCCCACTGCCAAAAGGGTGCTGAGACCACCACAGGTTTCAATGGCAAGGATTTGAGCTGTTTCTTTCCTGAGAATTTCTGGCATTTAAGGTGAGCTCGGATTTCCCTGCAAACATCAAGAAATAAGGTGGGCCAGTAATACCCAGCTTGGAGGATCTTGTGTTCCAAAAATGATGACCTCCACAGAGACCGCTATGGAAGTCGAATATAACTTTCTGGGCCTGTTGCGGGTCCAGGCACCTTAATAATACCCCCCTGTCGAATATAACAAGGCCTAATTTATGAGGCAATATATGACAACTTTGAGTTTTAATGCTCTTGCCTTGCTTTTTTCCATTCCATCAGGAGGCCTCAAATCTTGCAAAAAATACAAGATATCTTTGTACCAGGGGAATGTTGCTAGTGATATAGTGCTTTAGGGATCCCTGTTGGATGACTCAGCTTGCTCATTGATGAAATTGATTCCCAAGGCCTTGCAATTTGATTTAGCCAGCAACTTGGCTAAACCTTGCCCCTTTATCAGCTTGGTGGGCTTAATCTCCAGATCAAATTCTAGGATCTTGGCGATCCATTTACCTCTTCTTCCGTCTATGTCAGGTTGTATAAGGATGTCCTTCACAGAAGCTGAAGGGACATATGCAATGACTTTTGAATGCAAGACATAAACGCTGAAATCTTTAAGAGCTTTCACCAAGGCATAAGCCTACTTCTCCATGATCTCGTACCGGAGCTCTGCATCTCTCAGTGCCTTGCTAAAGAAAGCAATAGGCTGTTCTCTTCCTTGATCATTTTTCTGCAACAAAACTGCCACAAATGTGTCACATGAAGCAAAATAAAATATCAAAAAATCTTTAGAATAATCTGAACTGATTAGCACAGGAGCCTCAGTCAAAGCCTTCTTTATTTGGACAAAAGACTCCCTAGGTTCAGTAGTCCATTTCACTTCATTTCCCTTTCTGAGCATGGCTGTGATGTGTTTCACCAGCTCAGCAAAATTTGAAACAAACCTCCTTAGAAAATTTATCTTCACCAAAAAGGCTTGGACCTCCTTCTTAGACCTGGGAAGTGACAGGGTCTGAAGAGATTCTACCCTACTTGGATCAATCCTCACCCCCTCTGCTGACACTATATGGCCTAGTAATTTTCCCTCTTGCATAGAAAACAATGATTTCTTGGGGTTTAAAGATAGGCCATACCTTCGACACTTCATAAAAACCTTCTTTAAGTGGTAGCAGTGTTCTTTGTTGGTCTTGGAGAACACTGTTATGTCATCCAAATAAATCACCACAAACTTATCTTTCTCCTCGATGAAGGCTATGTCCATGGCCCGCTGAAATGTTGCTCCCGCGTTCATCAGTCTGAAAGGCATCTTGGCGTACATGAACATGCCCCAAGGAGTGGTGAAGGTCGGCTTTTCTCTATCCTTAGGCATGACCAATATCTGATTGTAACTTGAGAAACCATCGATCATGGATATCATGGATGCGCCCGTAACCCTCTGCAATATATGTTCCATGTTAGGCAAGGGATAATTGTCCTTCCTTGAACTCCTGTTCAGGTTCCTGAAATCGACACAAAGTCTAATTTCTCCATTCTTCTTTCTTACTGGGACCAAATTGGCTACCCAGTCAGAGTATCTCAAGGGGACAATGATTTGGGCATCTAGCAGCTTTTTCACCTCTCTCTCCATGACAGGTAGCAGCATGGGATTTATCTGTCTCAGCTTCTGCTTGAATGGCTTAGCCTCTTCTTTCAGTGGGATCTTGTGCTCAATGACTGACGTGTCATATTTCTTGAGGTCTTCGTAGGTCCATGTGAACACGTCAACAAACGCCTTCAGCATCTTAGTGTACTTGATCCTCTACTCCTCAGTCAAACTCCTCGACAGATTGACCAACTTGGGCTCCTCTGGTGTGCCTATGTTGCACTCAGTTGTGTCAGCATCATCACCTGAAACTCTACCCCTTATCGCCACATCATTCCCATCGAACAATCTTTCTAATGGGATCATACCTTTTGGTATGTGATTGCTCGGCAGTTGAATAATCTAGTGGTCAACAATTTCATTAAAAAACTCCCCTGGGTAATGGTCATCTTCTGTGTCAGGGTCCTCATCTATGTGTAATGTAGAAAATTCATCAATGGATTGGAGGAATTTTTCGATCTCCTAATCATCTTCAAATACCTTCCAATGTTTGACATTGTCTGGTACAGTGGGCCTGTATCTTATCTCGACATCAGATTGGGCAGTGGGTGGCGCAGGAACTTCGAGCAGACTAGCTGAGAAGGCTAGAAAGTTGGCTGGGGAATTTTCTTCCCTTGGAATGAAAGAGATGTTAAAATCCAGGAAAGAATTATCAACTAGGTCCCATACCTCGTTCCTGTAATTCTTGAGTCGAGGGTGCTTATCCTGGTAAACATTTTTGACCTGTTGGACGATCAGTTTTGCATCTCCAAACACAGCCATCTCCTTGATTCCCATCTCCTTTGCAGCTCTTAATCCCAGAACCAGAGCTTCATACTCTGCCACGTTGTTGGTGACTTCAAATTCCAGCTTGTATGACAGAGATACGGTCTCTTGAGAGGGGGATCTGAGTACCACTCCGGTGCCTGCACCTATACTGGAAGAAGCTCCATCAAAGAACATTTTCCAAACAGAGGTGGTTGGAGGAGGAAATTCCTTATTGATAGTGGGCTATTTTTTGATTTGCAAAGGGGCCTCAGAGGTCTCAATGACCTGTAACAAGCTAGACCCTAAGCCAGTGTCAAGTGCAAAGATGGGGTGATTAGTGGGGTCTGCTTCATCACTGACAATGTAGGCCAGCTGAGCTTCTCTGTACAATATCCTATGTTCTCCCCCAAAGATTGGGATGGTGGCATATGTGAGGTACATCTATAACGTCCCTCCAAGTCTCTTAATCCAAGACCTTGACAACAGCATGCCAAACTTGGGGGGAACATTAGCTACCACAATATCCATGAGCATACTTTTCATGGGCAGCTGAAACAAAGAGACTACGAGGTCCTTGATGACTCCCAAACATTTCACCCTTCTGGAGTCGAAAGAATATATATCACGATAGGATTGGGTGACTTCCAGTCCTAATTCTTCCATGACAACTTTGGGCATGAGGTTGTGGGAGGCTCCTGAATCCATCAAACAGTTGTGCAGTACCTTATCATGTAAGTTCAGGGAGGTGTAGAAGGGAGGGGATGAGTCATCTCTGTCTTCTACCATGGATCCTAGGACAACTGCTGGCTTTTCATCTTGGATATTTATGAAGTCTGTGGATGGGCCCGAGGTTTTAGATTTCAAAAGGTCAGAGAAGCTCTTTTTGAATTCACCATGTTTGATCAGCTCATTGAGGGGCACAGGGATTCTGATCTTTTGAATTTCATGCTCGAAATTAAAGGAAGATGTAAGCTTTGGAATTTCTCTAATTTCAGGAACATGATTTTGGACAATGGGAGAGAGGGGTTGGGCCTTCTTAACTCTGTGGATGTCTACTACCTCATTAGCAGACTTATCTGCTCTAGTGGATGGCTCAGGAATATCAGGTGCTGCTACCCTTTTGTCGGATCTCAGGTTATACCTGCCTCGGCCACCTCCAGCTTTGTCTCCCTTGCTCAATTCATTTAGCTGACTGTTCATGAGGGATTCCTCGTATGCTGACTGGGTTAGATGAGGGAAAGGAGGAGTGACTTCTACAGAGTGGATTTTAGGTTCAGGCTCGTCTGCTTCCCCTTCTTGTTCCTCAGCTACAAAATTGTTTTGGAAGGGAGCCTAAATCCTTTGGTCATCCCTGTCTCTTTCTTTCTCTCTATGCATAGTTGGGGGAGAAAAATTGTTTGGTCTCCTGAAACCTGTTCTGTTCTCAGTGTTCTGAGGGCCCTTGTTCATTTGTTTTCTTTCTACTTTCAATCTCTCCATTTCTTCTTTCAGAAAGTTCATCACCTAGGTCAGCTCATTTACTTGAGGGTGGGGCAGTGATGAGCTGGAAGTTGAGGCTTCTGAATTTCCCTTTCTTCTGTCTGCGTCATCCCTGTTCCTCAGTCTGTCAGCCGCTAATATGTTGGATTCTACCTCTATAGCTGCATCTTGCATCTGAGCTAAAGAGGTGGCTCTTCTTTCTCTTAATAGGAGACAGAAATCAGGGTCAAATACACCGGCATAGGAAATTTGAGCAGAGGCCTCTGAGGGTTTTATCTCTGCAGGAATCTTGTTGTACATTTTGTTGAATCTCTTGGAGAAGTTAGAGACCGACTCTCCTTCCTGCTTCTTCAGCGACCCAAAATTAGTCATGTAATATATGTAATATTTTCTATCTCCGCACTGCCTCAGGAAAACAGTATCCAAGGCTTCAATTCCAGCAATAGATCCAGGGTCCAGTCCCCTGAACCACTTCCTCACCTCACCATCCAAGCTCTGAACAAAGACTCTCATCCAGACATCTTCATTTTCAATGTTCAGATTTTCTGCATAACTGTAGAAAGCAGCCAGGTGCTCTTCTGCAGTTATGTCCCCTTCCCTAGTGAACTTGGGCATATACTTCAAGTAGTCTCCAGCAGGGAGAGGGTTCATAGGATGGGGTAGGATTAAGGGAGCATATCTAGCCGTGACTATGGAATCCATTCTGTTTTGTGGGGGATTAGCACCAGCCATAGGGATGTTAGGTGGAGGAGAACTGGGAGGATAAGGAGTGTGAACAGGAGATGTAGGAAAAGAGGTCCTCAAAGGGGACAACAGGAAAAATAGAGAGGGGTCTAAGGGACCTGAATGTGTAGATGTTTCTCTATGTGCAGCAGTAGTAATAAAAGGAGGATTAGTGAAACCTTCTGAGGCCTGAGGTATGTACTGAGGCACAACTTCCAGAGAGGGGGGAGTGACAAGAATCTCTCCCTCTGATACTAGACCAGGTGGAGAAAACTCAGCAGGAACACTCCCAAAATTCAGAAAATGGGAAACCTCAGAGGGAGGGCGACTAGGAAGCTGAGAATAAGAAAATCGAGTTCTTACAGAAGGAGGTGGGGAAATACCTAATTCAGAGGTGAAGCTTTCTCCTTGAGGATCCTTTCCTTTTCTGAGAATCGCCTCCATATTTTCTTCAGAAGCAGCTAGGGGCAGTTGTGGATGGGACTGCGTGTGTCTGCTGCCGGAAGCCACAACTAATCCAACGGTTTTGCCAGAGTGGAGTCGTCACAGTGGAGTCACCAGGTGCATAGTAGCAATCTTCACATTCTGATATCTGATGCACCTTCAGAATCAGCTTAATCTTTGTCGTTCAATCCCGGGGAAAATATTCAACTTCATCCCCGGCAACAGCGCCAGAAATGTTGGAGCCAGAAGTCACTCCTTGATTGCTTGCAGGAGCAGAGCCCGACGCCCATCAGTTTAATGTCACAATTTGTTTAAGGAGGTGATCAAATGGAGGAAACTCAGAACAATATCATCTCAACGCAGAAACTAGACTAGACATGCTTGAAAGAGTGAGGTCTTGATAAACTTCAAACAGTGAGTCATAGTAAAAGGGTGAGTAGGTGGAATACTTTCATGAGAAGAGTCGGACAGACGTGCCTTCAAATTTTACTTTGACGAGCATGAAGGACAAAAAAATTGCTTGGCAATCTTTTCATGTTTATAGAGTCTGAAAAGGGATTAAAAGAAGACTCATTTTCTGGGATTCCCAAGGGTGAGGTCGAGACTGATAACATATCATACATATGAGGCTCAAACTCGTAATCATGACATCAATAACAAGGACTCCTGAGCCTAAATTCATTAATGACGACATGGACACCAAAATGCAACTAGGATCTACCTAGGGCATCCATTTAGAGGTAGGATCTACCACCAAATTACGACACTTATAAAGCATCAATGATGGTTTTGTGTCACAATAAGGTGGTATTGATTCTATGGGAAAGCGTAAAACACAATGAGATGCAAAAAGTGGAGGTGGAATCGTAACTTAAATGCAAAAAGTTGGAAAAATTACTTTTACCAAAGGACCTTTAAAAGTGACCCATCTCCCAAAAATTTTTCCAAACCAAAAGTGAAGTGTAACGTAACATCCAATGAGAAACTCAAGAACCATATTAAATGATTTTCAAGCTAGAAAAAACAACAAAAGGGTCCAAAAATGAAAAAAAGGGCCAAAAAGGTCTATAAATAGAAGCTGGCAGCTCATTATCACCATTGCAATTTGAGAATTGACCAAAAAGCCAAAAACACCCCTTTGATAAAAGAGTTGATTCTGGGAGCTTCAAAGGACAAAATGAACTTCCGCTCGAACCAAGTAAGTACAAACTAGCTCCTCCTATATTTCAATACTTCTTTCTTGAATTAGTTTTAGTTTTGGGGGGGAACACACTCTTACACGACTGTGCTCACTACAGCCTGTGTACACCCTCAAAAAGGTAAAGAAAAAAGGAAATACAAGATCTAACTTCCCTTTGAACTTGCCATTGATAGGATGTATGTCCATTGGAGGGAGAGGGAGCATGAGGATATAGATATCTTGGTCATTGAGGACCCTGCAGCTATGGCCGCATTGAGACAATGCGGGTTGTGGAAGTTCTTCCAATGTCCATTCATGAGGGCACAACCCAGGCTATTGAATGCCTTGGTAGATTATTGGAATTCTGACGTTGAGGCATTTATGCTTGAGGGGAAATCGTTGACTCCAATGACTGAAGACATTTACTTTCTGACTGGCCTCTCGAGGAGAGGTGAACCAGTCAACTTGCGTTATTTTCCCCCTGGGCCTCACAACATTGCTGAGTTGATTGAAATTCATTGCGAGGCCGACACTGAGAAAGTAGGTTCTCAAGTGCCTATAAACAAGATCACCAACCTATCACTAAAAGTGATAGTCTTACTCATTGGGCAGATCACTGGATCCATGGCTTTACATCAGGTCTCTCAGGCGCACATGCATTGTACAGTGTAGTGCTTGAATGCATGAATATTTGATTGGAGTACGACCATGCTAGACTGAATGAAGAGACAACTCACCGAGTGTCGCGGGTGGAACAACAAGAAATTCAGGTTTGGGTCTATTCTATGCTCATTCTTCTTCTTCGAGAGTACCCAATCTCAGTCCACGAGAGACAGTGCATGGGCATGTGGCCTCACTCCCAGCAGTGTGTATATGGGCAACATTGTTGCCACGACAAGGGGGAGGATGGACCATAGAGGCCTTTGATGACACCTTTTTTGACTAGTGGGCATGACAGATTTTGGCGATAAAGGACTACCCTTACGCCGGGATCAACTTTTCCAGGGACCCGGACATGCCCTTACCTCCCGGAGCTGAGCGAGGAGAGATAGGTACGTTTATTTTTTAATATTTATTTCATTTTTAGTTTCTTTTTATATATATCATTTTTATGTGTACCAGAGTATCTATCTATTTGTGAGAACGTTTTGATTTATTCATGAGAACGTATAAATATAAAACAACTATCTACCTATTTAAAAATTTCCATTTGATTTATTTGATATGAAACTACAATTTGTAGTATATCACAAGGTCGCATGATTTAATTCATTTTCATTGAATTGTTCTTGAACCATTTAAGTGGTGACTCCTCTTAATGCATACAAATGTAACATGTTACTCCAAATCTTATTGGGAGAAACAAGAAATGGAAATATCATAAATTCATTTGGATCTAGAAGTTTAAAAAAACATTTTTCTACTTAGTAACATGTTCCTATACAAGAGTCATTGAGTAAAATATTAAATAAAAAAACCTAAGTGGGTGAACTGAATCTGGACAATGTGGTTCTTTATGGATTTCTATAGGGTTGCCTTGTGATTTGTTCACACTTTTGGTCAAATTGAGAGTGGTTTTCCACCAAAATTGAGAGTGGTGGTTTTCTATAGGCTTTTGTAAGTCAAAGGATTTCTCCTTAGAAGAAATATGCATAATGGTTATATTAAAACACAATTTGATTGGAAAACTTTTTTATTCATTTTAAATAATTATATTTAGTAATCTCTCTCTCTCTCTCTCTCATATATATATTAAATTTGAAAGTGGAAAAATATATCATAACTTAGTTGTCAATTTGTAATTGAGGATAATGATCATTGGTTGTTATCTGCAAATGCGAGCTGGCTCATAATTGTTATTCAAGGAAAACCATGCCACATCAAATGATCTAATGATCCATAAGAGGCTTACGTCTAAAGAAGATGAGATCTTAGCTAATCAAAAATAGTTGTAGGTCTTATTCAAGGATGGGGAAGCTCTACAAAAGTATTGATGGAAAAGGACGGGGAAGATCCACAAAATTATTGATGGAAAAGGATGGGGAAGCTCCACAAAAGCCTCTATAGTACCACTACAATAACACCTTGAAAAGATTGATGAAATTATTGTGGTGAGTCCACCAAAGGCTCATCGACATGGCTCGAGTGGCTCCATTGAAGGCCCAATGGAATTATTGGGTGACTCCACTAAAGCATTAGTTGCATGGATTGGGGATCTCACCAAAAAAGGATGACGGAAAAGAAGCAAAAAAAATGAATTGAAGGGATCATGTACAACATTGATTAATTAACATCAATCACATGTCCAAGGAAAAAGGATCCAAATGAAGAAAGGGGGCATTGCAGGAAATGATTGGTGGATAACAACAGGTTACCAAGTGGTAAAACAGGGAAATGCCTAAAATGTCATTGCACGTACATTTACACAAAATCCAAATAGAAGTTGGTAACTAATATTGGGGTTATAGAGCATTGGGAAGATGTAAAATATGGGGCAAAGACCTACGAGGGCTACTAGTGAAATTATCACAATGAAAACAAGGAGTCTCTTGGCATTCGAAGGAAGGTGAGTAAAATGACAAGGGTATTAAAGGGACTAGATATGGAGGAAGAAAGGGTCTTTAGTGAGCAAAATCAATCTCTTGGCTTAGTTATGAAGCAACTAATAAACTGGTTGGTTGACAGGAGGATCCTATAACACAGAATCCGCTAGCATTAAAGCGATTTCTCTAAATATGGAATGATGAAGACTCAAAGCATCAAATTTATCCCATATAGGGAGCTACACTAGTCCTAGGATCAAATTAGACATGTAATAATCTCAAGACGAGAGCTTGACCCAAATCTCAATCGAATATGGAATCAATTCAAAGGAAATGCTTTGGAGAAGGAGTGATAATGGTAGAGAAAGAAACAAAAGGGAGAAGACGTAGGATGTAATAGATTGTTTACATAGATAGAGAGTAACTCATCTTGTCCCCGTGTTGTTATTTGTAATAAAAATTTCATTCCAATTTTCTAAACCTATAATAAACCGCCTCATATAGATTCTTTAATCGTTATAAAATAAAACATGAATACAATAAAAAAATGTATACATCAAAACATTGTACACATAATATTTATCTTAAGAAATTCAATATGATAAAACAAAGTAAAAAATAAGGTTTGTCCTTTTTAAGACCTTGCCTTTCAGGTCAATGTATCAAAACTTTATGTTTTCAAATAAAACTTTTGTTGGTCATATTTGTCCTCTTCCTAATACTAAGCAAAATAAATCTCATATTTCCTAAGTTTCACAAAAGGATAAACAAAAATAATCCTAATATTTTCTCATTTTGAACTTCAACAAACTTTGAAAACAAAGTAATGCTAGGTTGATATAGCATTGGTTCCAAAATATCACATTAGGTCTCTAACATTTTTAATTTCTTAGGTCACTTAGAAACAATTGTTCTTGCTCACTGCTTAATAAGAATTGTTGAAGCTCTGTGTCAGTTGTTGCTCACTGATAGTTGACAAATATATGCATACCTTGATGCAAGGCCAAACTCGAGGACTATCAATCATGCGCTATAAACGGTTCGATGCAAGGCCAAAATTGAAGCATGACAAAGTCTCATGTAGTAACCAAGTAGTGAACAAAGATTGATATATTAAGTGGAATCAACATCGTTCAAAGTAGTAGGGCCTAGTATATCAAGTGTTTTCAACTGATATCCCTCTCCCCGAAGCTCCTATTTGGCTCTGGCTCAACTACGAGAAACAAGGAGAAATTTGAGAAGAGTGTATACATGTACCTATTTTTTTTGGTAACTTTCCTTCCCTACATTGACGTATTTTTTTCTAGAACTATATTAGCATCCATTTTAAACAAAACATAATTCTTCTTGTTGTGAATTAAGAAACATATCTTGATTTTCAAATTTCAAAAGGCTAGAAAGAAAGAAATGTTCTTCTTACAAATTTGTTTAAATTGAAATACTTTAAATTATGTAAGCATCAAGTGTAGTCACAGAGATAAAAAATTAGGAATTAGTTCATTCATAACATTATCAATAATACCAAAAGAATATCCCATGAAACAATGCTATTCAATTGTTTATGCTACACCTAGTCAATAATGCGAGCAATTTGTTGGTTAACCTAAAACAATTGAAGCTGCAAGTTGAGTTTCTTGGTTCATGTGCGCAGGAAGGATTTTGCTCCATGTCAAGGGGAGAGTTTGTAGAGTTACATGTAGGGTAGTTGGGTCTTGTAGTAGAGATGACAGATTCCAGATCAGGTTCGGTTCTAGAGGATGGAGCATTAGGAGCTACCAAAATTCCTTCAAAGAAGTTGTCAAAGGGTACCCCAAAAAACGGGGCGAGGATGTTGAGATGGTTGGGGTCTACAGGGGGAAGACAAAGACCCATACCATATATGGGAAAGAGACAAGTCAATTCAGTCAGAAAAATGGCTATAGAATGACTATTTGGACAAGACCAATGAAAATCCCAAGTACGAGGTCACCTCAGAAGGAATTGGGAATTACAATCAATGGATGCGGGACCATTCCTTAATAGGAAATTTATGGGAATCTGACCATATGAGAAAAACTTACAGTTGTGGATAAATTCCATATGGAAGGTTAAGGGGAAAATAAAACTCTAGTTGGGGTCAAAAGGGTTTTTCACAACAATATTCACGGATTTCAGGGAGCGAGACAAAGTATTCGAGGAAGGACCTTATTTCTTCAACTCAACAGGTCTACATTTTTATTTCTGGATAGAGAGGTTAAATCATGAGAAAGAAGACTTTATAGTGGCCCCTATCTTGGTCAAGATGTACTCCTTGCCCAGGGAGTTCTAGGATCTTGAGATCCTTGAGGGAATAGGAAATACTATAGGATCCTCTGTCAAAGTTTTAGAAGTAACAAACACGGCAAGGTATATTTCCTACACTAGAATCTATGTTTATATGAATGTTGTTGGTGCCCTCCCAAAGTCAATAATAGTGTCTTACTAGGACGAAGGAAAGGATGCATGAAAAGTGTTGCTTATAAATTGCATCAGCTATGGGTCCCCACTGGGAAAAAGTTCTAGGGAAAGCTTAAATCTCTAGAATATTTAGTTTCCATTTCCAATATTAAATAAAAGATGTTTTTATTTGGAAATTCATGAGATAGACTTATATGATAGATGACTGAAATTGGCGAGGACATTCTTCAACCACGAAGGCATTCCTCTAAATAGATTAGCTCCAACTTCATTTATGTGATAGCAGATTTCGTGGATTTGTGCATTGTTGAGCTTATTATCCTACCCACATGATTTTCCTCTCTCATGCTAGGGGTGGAATCTAGTCTGTGTGGATTCCTTTCCCCACATTTCCTCTTAGGTTCTATCCCAAATAGTTGAAGATAAAATTTATTTTTGATCCTGATCATTGAGAATATTCAACCCAATTCCTTCCTTGAAACTATCCCCTTGTGATTATAGGGTACACACTACGTATACATTTTTGGGTATTTCTCTTACTATGGAGTGATCATGCCCTAGTATGTAGGAGTGAAATGTTGTATAGGTGACTTTTTTGGGGGGTATATTCTTCTTGGGTGGCTCTATTTTCGGTTTCGTGTGTGGTTCCTTACCTTTTGTATATGTGGCTTCCTTATATGCGCATATATGGATCCCTTCTTTAAATGCATATATATGGAATCCCTTCTGTAAATGCACGTATATGGAAGTGGTCGAATTTTGTATAATATGCGCATATATGGAAGTGGTTGGATTCTATATATGCACATATAGGAAAGTCGACCACTTCCATATATGCACATATATGGAAGTGGTCAGTTCCGATATATGCACATATATGGAAGTGATCGACTTCCATATAGGTGAATATACATAAGTGCTCAGCCTCTGTATATGTGCATATATGAAAGCCCGTTGGATTCTATATATATGCATATATGGAAGTCTGTCAGCTTACGTATATGCGCATATACAAAGGTAGACATATTTTGTATATGCACATATACAATAGTTGGTCGACTTTCTTATATGCATATATATGGAAGTATACAACTTCTGTATATGCACATATACGCAAGACGAATTTTGTATATGTGCATATACAGAAGTCAGCCACTTTCGTAAATGTGCATATACATAAGCCCTTCCATAAATATGCATATACAAAATTTGTATATGTGCATTTATGAAACTGGTCGACTTCCTTATATGCACATATATGGAAGTTGGCCACTTCCATATATGCACATATGCAGAAGTGGTCGGATTTCATATAACACATATATGGAAGTGGCCAAATTTCGTATATGCACATATACGAAAGTTGGCCACTTCCATATATGCGCTATACAGAAGCCAACCACTTCCGTATATGCACATATATGGAAGTGGCCAACTTTTGTATCGCATATACGAAAGTCAGCCACTTCCATATATGTGCATAAATGAAAGTCAACCATTTCCATATATGTACATATACGGATTTTGTATATGCGCATTTATGGAAGGGCTTCCATATATGCGTATTTTTTAAAGTGATCATAGTTCCTCATCATATATGTGCATATAAGGTAGCCAACCACTTCTGTAGATGCACATATATAGATTTTTTATATGCACATTTACGGAAGGGTTTCCATATATGCGCATATACGGAAGTCGACCACTTCCATATATGTGCATATACAAAATTCAACCACTTTTGTATATGCACATATACAAAAGGGGTCGGCTTCTGTATATGCACATATACGTTGATGAACTATGACCTAAGTTCATATGTGCATATATGGAAGTGGCCGACTTCCATATATGCGCACATACAGAAGTGGTCGACTTTCATATATGTGCATATACCTAAGCCGACCACTTCTGTATATGTGCATATACGGAAGTGGAAAAATTCCATATATGCACATATAAGGAAGCTGGTCACTTCCATAAATGTGCATATACAGATTCCATATATGTGCATTTATGAAAATGGTTGACTTTCGTATATGCACATATACAAAATTCGACTTCTGTATATGCGCATATACAAAAGTGGTCGGCTTCCGTATATGTGCATATACGAAAGTCGACCAACTTTCATATATGAGCATATAAGAAATCCGACCACTTCCATATATGTGAAAATACGGAAGCCGACTAACTTTCGTATATGCACATATACTGAAGCCGACCACTTATGTATATGCGCATATATGGAAGTTGGCTTCTATATATGCGCATATATGGAAGTCAAACACTTTTTTTAATTCATATATACAGAACCCCTTCAGGGTATATGTGCATATACAAATTCCCTTCAAGTTATATGCACATATACAGAATTCGACCACTTCCATATATGCGCATATACAAAACTAACTTCCATATATGCGCATATACAAAAGTAAACTACTTTCGTAAATACTCATATACATGCTTTTGTATAAGAAAAAGTGGTCAACTTTCGTATAGGTGCATATACAGAAGTCATCTTTCATATATGTGGATACACATAAGTGGAAGGCTTCCGTATATGCGCATATACCCTGAAGGGATTTCGTATATGCACATATACAAAAATTGTCCACTTCCATATATGCTCATATACGGAAGTGGTCAGCTTCCATATATGTGCATATACCTTGAAGGGCTTCCGTATATGTGCATTTACAAAAGTGTTTGACTTCTGTATATGTGTATATATTGGAGTCGACCAAATTTAATATATGCACATATACAAAAGATGAACACTTCCGTATATGCACATATACGGAAGGTGGCCACTTCCGCATATGCGCATATATCGAAACCGACCACTTATGTATATGTGCATATACATAAGTGGTTGACTTTCCTAAATGTGCATATACAAAATACAACCACTTCAGTATATGTGCATATTATATGGAAGTCGATCACTTCCGTATATGTGAATTTACGGAAGGGCTTCCATATATGTGCATTTACAGAAGGGCTTCCATATATGCACATATAAGGAAGTTTCATATACAAAAGGTAAGTAACCACACACACAAGTGAAAATAGAGCCACCCAAATAGAATATACCCCCAAACAAATTCACCTATACAACATTTTCACTCCTACATACTAAGGCATGATCACTCCACAGTAAGAGAAATACCCAAAACTATACCTGTAGTGTGTACCCTATAATCGCAAGGGCATGGTTTCATGGAAGGAATTGGGTTGAATATTCTCAATGCACAGGATCAACAATAATTTTTCTCTTCAACTATTTGGGATAAAAACTAAGAGGAAATGTGGGGAAAGGAAACCACACATAGGCTAGATTCCACCCCTAGCATGAGAGAAGAAACTCATGTGGGTAGGATAAGAAGCTCAACAATGCACAAAGCCACCACATCTACTATCACATAAATGAAATTGACCCTAATCCTTTTAGAGGAAGGCCTTCTTGGTTGAACAATGTCCTCACCAATTTCAATCATCTATCATACCAATCTATCAAATGAATTTCCAAATAAAAACATCTTTTATTTAATATTGGAAATGGTAACTAAATATCCTAGAGATTTAAGATTTCCCTAGAACTTCTTCCCAATGGGGACCCATAGCTGATGCAAGTTATAAGAAATACTTTTCATGCCTCTTTTCCTTCGACCTAGTAAGACACTATTATCAACTTTGGAAGGGCACCAACAACATGAACATATAAACACAAATTCTAGTGTAAGAAATGTACATTGTCGTCTTTGTTACTTCTGAAACTTTGACAAAGGATCCTATAATATTGCCTATTCCCTCAAGGATATCGGGATACCAGAACTCCCTGGGAAAGGAGTACATATTGATCCATACATGGGTCATTGTAAAGTCTTATTTCTTAGGAGAGAACCTCTCTATTCAAAAACACACATGTAGACTTGTTGAGTTGAAGAAATAAGGGCCTTCCTTGAATTCTTTGTCTCGCTCGCTTGGTTCCGTGAATAATGTTGTGAAAAAACCTTTTGACCGCAAATGGAGTTATATTTTTCCCTTAACCTTCCATATGGACTTCATCCATAGTTTTCAAGCTTTCTTAGATGGCTAAATTCCCATAAATTTCCCTATTAAGCCATGGTCTCACATCTATTGAATGTAATTCCCAATTCGTGCCTAGGTGACCTCGTACTTGGAATTATCGCTAGTCTTCAACAAACAGTCATTCTGCAACTGCTTCTTCCGATTGATGTTACTTTTTTATTTCCCATATATGGTTTAGGTCTATTTATACCCCCTGCATACCCCGTTTATCTCGAAATCCTCATCCCATTTGTTGGGGGACGCTTTGACAGCTTTTTTGAAGGACTTTTTGGCAACTCCTAATGCTCCATCCTCTAGAACCAGACCTGAACTGGAATTTTTCATCCTTACTACAAGACCCAAATACACTACATGTAACTCTATGAAATCTCCCCTTGAAAAGGAGCAAAATCCTACCTGCGCGTGAGAACCAAGAACCTCAACTTGCAACTTCAATTGTTTTAGGTTAACCAACAAATTACTCGCATTATTGACTAGGTGTAGCATAAACAATTGAATAACATTGTTTCATGGGATATTGTTTTGTTATTTGATGCTGGAGAATTTCTCCACCTCAGCAACGTGCCATCTATTCATCACATCCACACACATTTAAGGATGGGAGAGGCACCAACCCTCTCATTTTTCCCCTCATTTTTCCTCTCAATTAAATGTTGCAAGGCTGGAAGAGCCGAGTTGATTCCTTTGTACATATTGTAAATAAGGTCACCTTTAATGACTGACAGGATGATGGGATCTAGATTTGATTCAGACTAGATGGCCATTGAATGTAATTCAATTAAATTAATGAGAGTTAGGTGAGTTGGAGGGAGAGCTCGAGGAGCCCTTCTTTTGTAAAAAAATATCTTGTATCGAAATTAAGGATTCAATTAAGGAGAGAGCTATAGAAAGAACTCAAGAGAGTAGAGGAGAGAAGTTGAGACTCCATGGGAATCTAACGCTTGTAAAACTCTTGTACAAAATCATTCAAACATCAATATACAAAGCAGTTTTTCTTGCATATGAGATTCATGTGTTTTATGTGTAATGAATGTTTACGTTCTGAATGTTTTCTATGTATATGGGTGGATGTTGTTAGATGCATATTTGTTTCTCTTTGCAGGAATTATATAGAATCCCCTATATTCAGTTTTATGAGTAGTTTTGGGCTCTCAAGCTTGTGTAAGGAGTGCACACCAGAGTTAGCGAAAACTCTGTGGAGCATACACAAGGAGTGCGTATCTGAAATCTTCTTTGAGTTCAGAGGAGAACCTACCAGGAGGGCACACCAGAACATATATAGAATCAGAGACAATCCTCAAGGTTACTAAACACCTTGGAGGAGACATTGTGAAGAGGAGGCACAAAAGCCAGAGTTACTGAGAACTCCGTGAGCTCTGTCAGGAGGGCATCGATCATGTGCAAGAGTGCACAAGAGAACTCTGTTTCTAGTTCAAAAAGATAAGTCTCAGAGGAAGACACCATAGACTTAATGAACACTCTGTGAGCTTAGCAAGGATTTCTTGAGTAGAAATTCCCAAGAGGGCACAGATATCTCTTTGAGGAGAAAAGGGACAGAGACCTTTGAGGTATGAGCAGTTGAAGCTCATATGAAATAGAGTTTTCGAACACTCTGGAGGAAGACCTGTGCAAGGAGTGCACCAGGCCAACGCTCAGACAAAGTGTTGAAAAACAATCGTTTGAAGGCTCGGTAAAGCATGAGGAGTGAGCCAGAGATAAAGGCAGTTTCTCTTTACAAAGCTCAAGAGGAAGAGCACAAAGTGTGCCAAGAGGGCACCAGAAAGTACTTTGAAGGATGTAGAAGGGCCAAGTCCCTTATATATTCAAGCAAGCTAAAGCTTAGGAGGAATATTTCCATTGCACACAGAGTCTCTAGAAAGAGTGCAGAAGGATGAGAACAATCCAAGTCTCGAACTGTGGGGGAAGTGATAATTGTACAAAGAAGTGTAAGTGTGCACTGGGACCAAATTCCCTCGGGTTGACAAGCTCATGAGAAATAGTGCTTTTTTCCAAGGTGTAAGCCAAGGCTCGAGCAAATGGCCTTGTGGAGAAGAGCAGTCAAAATCTTAGGAGGTATAACTTTGGTCGAGGCTGAACAACTAGATTCCATAAGAGAAATCAAAGGTGGAAGCCTTCGAAAAGTTTTGGAGGATCCTTCATTTGAAAGAAGGAAAATTATCATAGAGGATAAGCTACAGGTGTCGTTGTATCAGCCACCAGGAGAAACATGGACAGTTAAATATATGTCCAGGTAAGCTTAGGAGGGAAAGCATAGCAACAGAGAAGAGGAGGATCTACAACTACCATTAGATTAGCTATCAGAGTGAATCTGGATGGTTAGATTGAGTCCAAAGCAAAGGAGGAGCATGCACAGAGAAGAAAGAATAGATCTCGTTCATTGGATCTGGGCACATGGATCGAAAGCATCCTGATTTAGGTAAGTAGTGTGTGCCTTAAAATTGAAGTCCTTCGAAATTCGTGAATTCGAAGGATTCCCGAGTTCGAGCACACAAGAGAAGGACTCCCAAAGAGCTGGGAGCTGGAGTGAATCATGGTCATCCACTAATGGACACATGGAGCGTGGATCAGAGCTCCATTGCTTTGGGGTTTTAAGGAATTAAGTTTCATTGGGCGAGATTATCCTAGAGGCCCAAAGGTCAGAACCCATCTGGGTCGTCCTTTTGGAAAGACACACATCATTAGATCAGAAGGTTCGAGAGATATAGCTCTGGAAGGTTTGCATGGTGAAAAGGGAAATTTTTGCGAAGCCGCGAAGAGGGAAGAATATCTGGATCATTGGATCCAGAAGGACACATGGAATATATATGCAAGTTTTCAAAGGAAAGTTACTTCAAGGAAAAACGAGAGGAGTGAAGCCAAAACTCTCGAAGCCTAAAGTTAAAAAACAGACCTTGACCATCGATCACCAGGAGGCACATGGCACCAGATCATGCCATCCAAAAGGAAAGAACTCCAGGAGAAAGCAGGCGCAGAAGGGTGAAGGACTCCCTAAGGGCCGGGAGCCGAGGCATATCTGGGCCATCCATCAAGAGGTAAACTGTCAACTAGGAGAAGGGTTCAACAGGTAGATATTTTGGGGTTCGGAGGAGGTAGGGTACAGTATCGTGAGGAATCCTGAATTCCTAAAGGTCAGAGTCCCAAAGAAGATCTCAACCATTGGTTGGCTAAGGGTTGTGGACCATTGATCATTTTCCTTTGGAGATTCACCAATTTGACACTCTGGGGAATTGGAATGTTTGAGCGGTGGAAAATCTCTGAAGCCCAGAGAGTAGAGCTTGTGTGAACCGTTGATCTCGGATCAACAAGGACCATTGATCTTAGTATGTGATCGAGACTTCCTCGTTCATAAGTTCAGTAGGATTGAATATTTGGAGTGTTGAAACTCCCAGAGCCTGAAGTCATGAAGGGATATGGCCCGAGGTCATATCCCATGGTCATGTGAAGAATAAGGGGCCTAGCATAGGGAACTAGAGATCGTCACTAAAATTTTCAGAAAGAGAGTAGGGACTTAATAGGAGCTCGCAAGTCTTAAAGGACCTATGCCTAAGGAGTTAAGGGGCATGTGTTAAGATTATTTGTGGGGCTAGAAGGGGCTCGAAGAGCTGATCCAGCTCAGTATTTGAACGATCCTTGATCGAGAGGTCACAGAACCCCCAGGAGGGGAGGGAGGATGCATCAAGTGGTATCAAAGATCTACATTTTCTTGCAGACATGAGGAAAATGAGACAAAGAGATAGTTTGATAAAATCAAATGGTATCGGAATTAGAATTTTTCTTGTGGACAACAAGTGAAAGAAGGCAGAGTGTTGATGCTCTGTGTGTGATTGCCTACAAGTGTGCAACAGTCAAGTAGACAACCAAGTGGGTTGTAGAAAGAAGTTGGAGGCACTCTTAGTTGGAGGTTGACCAACATACTTTCCAAGAGGGAAAGTAAAGAAAGGATATGGCTACCGAAGGCCATAAACAAGGTCGAAGAGAAGACAGCCAGCAGAAAAGCAAAGATGAAATTGATAAAGAAATCAGTGAGATAAGAGTAGAAATGGGCAGGCTATCATTGAAGATGCAATAGGAGGAAAAGGTACGTTGGAGGTAGGAGTGGCCTTTGAAGCAAAGAGAAAAATGTCTTGTTCAGAAGTTGTTGGCCAGAAGGCAGCAACAATAGTTGAGGAGGTGGTTGAGGGAAGTTGAAACCCTCAGTGAAACAGAGGAGGAGATGATTTTCATATGTGAGCCAAAAGTTGTAGAAATCCTCAGTGAATAGGAGAGGAGATCGAGTAGAGATCTCATATACTTCCAGGAGGGCAGTGATGAGATTTCAAATTTCCATGTGGGAAATAAGATGATATCAGTTGATCTAATAGAATTCCAGGAGGGAAGGAGAGGAATCCCAATTTTCCAGGTGGGAAAGGGAGAAAACATGAACTCAGCTGAGAGTTTAGATCATCAAGGAGTGTTGATGGAGGAAGATTAGAAATGCATTCTAATCATTGGGGGAATTGAGATATTCCTTCCAAATAGACCATTTGAGGCCAGAGCACATGTTGAGAGTGCAACAAAAGAAGGACAACCAGCTGTGACTGTCATAGAGGAGAAGGATAAGATACTAAAGTATTCCCTAGTAGAGAAAGAAGAGCATGCATTTAATATGCTCACTCCATGGGAGACAATTGAAGTTGTCGGAGGATTGGATGAACAATAATGAACCAGAAGTAGATTGCCAGGAGACAGTCATACAAGTTGAATAAGAGTTCCATCTAGAGGAGCAGCTGGATGAAGCTAGATTTGTGCCAGCATAAGAAAATACAGAAGAATTGGCAGAAGTTAATCTGTTAGGGGAGGAATTTGGGCAACAACTCAGTGATGAGCCTGCAGAATTGGATTAGGTGGCAGAGTGGGCATCTAGTGCCATAGAAGATAAAATCAGCATGGAGGATCAAGATGATCTTCCCTTTGATGTGTATGAGGAAGAGGAATTGTAGTCGAGAAGACTACAAAGGAAGAGCCATCCAGTAGAGGATATGGAAGAGTTGATTGAATAGATAAGTAGGCTGATGCTGAGATCAACAAAATAAGTTTTCAGCAAGAGGAAGTTGAATAGAGGAGGACCTGCAAGAGCAGTAGGGAAACAACAACAACAACAACATATCAAAGGAGCATGAGGACAACTCCAAAGGAAGTTTGGGATCCAAGGGGATTTCAACAACAGAGTAGAGGATCTCATGAGCAAGAGCTCATGATTTTCCCAGCAGTGGAGTATGATGCAGGAGCATCACTCCACCTCAATAGTGTGCCAACTATTTAGAACATCCATGAACATTTAATGAGGGGAGAGGTTCCAACCCTCTCATTTTTTCCCTCATTTTTAAATTTCAAATGTAAAATTAAATGCAATTAAATGTTGAAAGGTTGGAAGAGCTGAGTTGATGCCTTTGTAAAGGATGTAGATAAAGTCGCCTTTAATTGTTGACAGGTTTATGGGATCTAGATCCGATTCAGACTAGATGGCCATTGAATGTAATTCAATGAAATTAATGAGTTAGGTGAGTTGGAAGGAGAGCTCGAGGATCCCCTCTTTTGTAAAAAAATCTCTTGTATCGAAATTAAGGATTCAAGTAAGGAGAGAGTTGTAGAGAGAACTCAAGAGAGTAGAGGAGCTAAGACTATGTGGCAGTCCAGTGTTTGTAAAACTCTTATACATAAGCATTATGACATTAATATACAAAGCATTTTTCTTCTGCATATGAGATTCCTATGTTTTATGTGTAATGAATGTTTACTTTCTGAATGTTTTCTATGTATATGGGTGGATGTTGTTAGATGCATATTTGTTTCTCTTTGCAGGAATTAGATAGAATCCCCTATCTTTAGTTTTCTGAGTAGTTATGGGCTCTCAAGCTTGTGCAAGGAGTGCACACCAGAGTTAGTGAAAATTCTGTGGAGCCTACGCAAGGATTGCATATATGAACTCTGCTTCGCGTTCAAAGGAGAATGTGCCAGGAGGGCACACCAGAAAATCTATATACTCAGAGAGGATCCTCAAGGTTACTGAACACCTTGGAGGAGAGATTGTGCAGAGGAGCCATAGAAGCCAGAGTTACTGAGAAATATGTGAGCTATTCCAGGAGGGTATTGAGCAGGTGCAAGAGTGCACAAGAGAACTCTGTTTTGAGTTCAAAAAGATAAGTGTCAAAGGAATACACCATAGAGTTACTAAACACTCTGTGAGCTTAGCAAGGAGTGCTTGAGAAAAAATTGCCTAGAGGCCACATATATCCCTTTGAGGAACAAAGGGACATAGACATTTGAGGTATGATTAGTTGAATCTCATATGAAATAGAGTTGTTGAACACTCTAGAGGAAGACCTTTGCAAGGAGTGCACTAGGCCAACACTCAGACAAAGTGTTGAAAGACATTCGTTTGAAGGCTCTATCAAGCACGAGGAGTGTGACAAAGATAAAGACAATTTCTCTTTAAAAAGCTCAAGAGCAAGAGTGCAGAGTGTGCCGGGAGGGCATCAGAAAGTACTTTGAAGGATGCAGAAGGGTCGAGTCCCTTAGAGATTCAAGAAAGATAAAGCTCAGGAGGAATAGTGCCATTGTGCACAGAATCTCTATAAAGAGTGCAGAAGGTTGAGAACAATCCAAGTCTCCGACTATGGGGGAAGTGTTAATTGTGCAGAGAAGTGTAAGTGTGCATCGGGACCCAAGTCCCTCAAGATGACAATCTCAGGAGAAATAACGCTTTCTTCCAAGGCGCAAGCCTAGTCTTAAGCAAAAGGCCTTACAGAGAAGACCAGTCAAAATCTCAAGAGGTATAACATCAGTCAAGTCTGAGCAGCTAGAGTCCAACAGAGAGATAAAAGGTGGAATGCTTTGAAAAGGTATGAAGGATCCTTCATTTGAAAGAATGCAAAGTATCATAAAGGATAATCTACAAGTGTCATTGGATCGGCTACCAGGAGAAACATGGACCGTTAAATCTACGTCCAGGTAAGCTCAGGAGGGAAATCGTAGCAACAGAGAGGAGAGGAGCTAAAACTACCATTGGATTAGTTGTAGGAGTGAATCTGGATGGTTATATTGAGTCTAGAGTGAAGGAGGAGCATGCGCAAAGGAGAAATAATAGATCACGTCCATTAGATCTGGGCACGTGGATCGAAAACCATCAGATATAGGTAAGTAATGTGTGCCTTAAACTTGAAGTCCTTTGGACTTCATGAATTCATAGGATTCCCAAGTTCGAGCGCACGGGAGAAGGACTCTCGAAGAGCTAGGAGTCGTAGTGAATCATGATCATCCGCTAATGGACACATGGAGCGTGGATTGGAGCTCTGTTGGTTCGGGGTTTTGAGGAATTAAGTTTTATTGGGTGAGAGTATCCCAGAGGCCCAAAGTTCGAAACCCATATGGGTCATCGTTTTGGAAAGACACACATCACTAGATCAGAAGGTCCGAGAGATAGAGCTCTGGAAGGTTTGGGTGGAGAAAAGGGAAATTTTTGTGAAGCCATGAAGAGGGAAGAAGATATGGACCATTGGATCTAGAAGGAAACATGGCGGAGATTTGTGTGTTTTTGGAGGAAAGGTACTTAGGGGAAAAACGAGAGGAGTGAAGGAAAAATTCCTGAAGCCCGAAGTTATGAAACAAATCCCGGTCGTCAATCGCCAGAAGGCATGTGGCACCATATTGTGTCATCCAGAAGGAAAGAACTCTAGGAGAAAGCAGGTGCAGAAGGGTGAAGGAATCCCAAAGGGTCGAGAACCAAGGCATATTTGGGTCATCCATCGAGAGGACAACTATCAACTCAGACAAGGGTTCGGTAGGTAGAGATTTCTTGGTTCCAAGTAGGTAGGGTGCAGTATCGTGAGGACTCTCAAATTCCAAAAGGCCGGAGTCCCAGAGAAGATCTTGGCCATTAGTTAGATGAGGCTTGTGGACCATTGATCTTTGTCCCTTGAAGGTTCGCGAGTTCGACACTTCGGGGAATTGGAAGCTTTGAACGATGGAAACTCTTTGAAGCCTAGAGAGCAAAGCTTGTGTGAACCGTTGATCTTGGATAAACGAGGACCATTGATCCTAGTAGATGATTGGGACTTCGTCATTTGTAAGTTCAGTAGGATTGGATATTTGGATTTTTGAAACTCTCAAAGCCCGAAGTCGTGAAGGGAGATGGCCCAAGGTCATAACCTGTGGTCGTGTGAAGAAGAAGGGGCCTAGCATAGGGAACTGGCGCCCATCACTAAAATTTTTAGAAAGAGATCAGGGGCTTAACAGAAGCCTGTGGGTCTCACAGGACCTATGCCTAAGGAGTTAATGGGCTTGTGTTAAGATGATTTGTGGGGCTAGCAGGGGCCTGAAGAGCTGATCCAACTCAGTATTTGAATGATCCTTGACCAGGAAGTTGCAGAACCCCCAGGAGGGGAGGGGGTATGCATCAGTATTATTGATGATGTTTTGAATGACCTAATTCCTAAGTTGTTATCTTTGTGGCTACATTTTATGCTTACAAAATTTAAAGTATTTCAATTTAAAAAAAATTGTAAGAACATCATTTCTTTCTTTCTAGCCTTTTGAAATTTGGAAATCAAGATATGTTTCTTAATTTTCGACAAGAAGAATTATATTTTGTTTAAACTGGATGCTAATATAGTTCTGGAACAAAATATGCCTATGTAGATAAGGAAAGATACCAAAAAAATAGGTACATGTATACATTATTCTCATCTTTCTCCTTGTTTCTCGCAGTTGATCCAGAGCCAAATATGGAGCTTTGGGGAGAGGGCGAGTGGTTGAAAACGCCTGATAGAATGGGCCCTACTACTTTGAACGATGTTGATTCCACTCAATATATCAATCTTTGTTCACTACTTAGTTCCTACAGGTGACTCTGATATGCATCAATTTTGGCCTTGCATCAAAGCGTTTATAGAGCATGATCGATAGTCATCGAGTTTGGAATTGCATCAAGGAATGCATATATGTGTCAATTGTCAATGAGAAACAACTGACACATAGCTTCAACAATGCTTATGTGTCAATTGTATATAATATGTCAATTGTATATAATGTGTCAATTGTATATAATGTGTCAATTGTATTCATGTTTTATTTTATAACGATTAAAGAATCTATATGAAGTGGTTTATTATAGCTTTAGAAAATAAGAATGAATTTTTATTACAAATAACAACATGGGGACAATATGAGTTACTCTCTATCTATGGAAACAAGTTATTACATCCTATGTCTTCTCCCTTTTTTTTTCTTCTCTATCATTATCACTCCTTCTCCAATGCATTTCCTTTGAATTGATTCCATGTTTGATTGAGATTTGGGTCAAGCTCTCATATTGAGATTATTGCATGTCTAATTTTATCTCAGGTCTAGTGTAGCTCCATATATGGGCTAAATTTGATGCTTTGAGTCTCCATCATTCCATATTCATAGAAATCCCTTTAATGTTAGTTGAATCTTTGTGCTATGGAATCCTTCTATCAACCAACTAGTTTACTAGCTGCTTCATAACTAAGCTAAGAGCTTGATTTTTCTCACTAAATTCCATTTCTTCCTCCATATCTATTCCCTTTAATACCATCCTCATTTGATTCACCTACCTTCAAATGCCAAGAGACTCCTTGTTTTCATTGGGAGAATTTCACTAGTAGCCCTCATAGGGTTTTGCCCCCTATTTTAAATCCTCCCAATTCTCTATAACCCCAATATTAGTTACGAACTTCTATTTGGACTTTGTGTAAATCTACATGCAATGAAATATTAGGCCTTTTCCTAGTGAGATCGGAA
>CBVK0102839435.1:0-14022 GCA_900067695.1 Picea abies
CAAGGAGCTGTAATTTTACGGTGGAGAAAGGTTAATAGTGAGAATTATCGAAACATGACAGAATGGAAAGAAGGGTGTTGGGATGTGGCAGAGCCGAGCTTAGGAGTGAGGGAAGGTGCAGCAAGGGCAGTTTTAAGGGATGCATGGAACCATGGGCATGAGACGGTGGAGCTCAGACAAGATGGCAAGCGGGTTATATTCTTCTGCACCCTCTGTTCAACACGGTGTTACAGTGATGGGGCACTCTCAGACCATCTCAATGGAAATCTCCATGCTAGAAGGTATGCAGCTGCTAAAATGTCAATCCTTGCATCCCCAGCTTGGCCTTTTAATGATGGTGTTGTGTTTTCATTTCCATCCTCTAAACAAGAAGGAATGAGAACATTCTCCCCTCCAGCACCAATACCTAATAATAATAGTAGTAATAATCAGAAAAACTACACCGATGAAGTACAATGTACAGAAAGATCTCCTGTGAAAGAATCCAAATCGTCAAACCCCGGGCCTTCGTGTAAGGTAGGGACAAGTTCGTTTCCTTTGGAATGGATAGGATGTGGTCATGTTTTTATGAGGGTTCTCCAGTTTGGCACTGGGAATCCTGCTGTCAAGGCAGTCTGGTGTTGTTGGCTGGGAGAAAAGAGAGGGAGAGACCTAGAAAGTCAGGACAGCAATACTTCACTAGCAGAATGTGAATATGCTATTGTTTCTTTTCCCTACACTCATACATTGGGAAGGGGTGGTAGCTATGGTAATTCATGGCGGGCTTCAGGTTCTCCGATGGACATTGACAGAAGTTCTCGTCGGAGGAAGAAAAAGGGAAGGCCGCCCAAGGTAAATTCTCATCCACTGTTTGAAGTAGCCTCAGGGGAAGCAGCAAATGACGCTTCACGTAATTTGGATACCCAGGTGGGTGAGAAATCTTTTGGTGAATTGGCTATGGATGTGCAAGGAAAAAATCTCTCAAACAGAGCTCTCAAACGAGCTCTCAGAAGACAAAGAGTAAAGGCTTTGGAGAGATTATGTTTTATTTGTCACCAACAAATGCTTCCTGGTAAAGATGTTGCTGCATTATTTAATCGGAAATCTGGGTTTATTGCGTGCAGCAGCAGAAACAAGCGTGGGGTAAATTTTTCAGACTCTCGTTGGAGTTACTTAGTCCCGAGTGTTGCTTTTGTCTTTTCCCTAGTTCAAGTAAGTTAGGTCAATAGTGAGTGCTAAAATGCAGACAAAAGGGTCCAGTATGAACACTTAATCTCATCTAAGCTCTTTGACATTTGCAAATGGGACACTGTCCCTCTAAGAAAATGCAAATTGTAGACTGTAAAATATCTCACTTTAATTTTTAATTTTTGCTTTCTTGCAGGCATTTCATGTTTTCCATACTTCTTGCCTTATAGATTGGGTTCTCTTGTGTGAATCAAAAATTTGGGTATCTCACTTGAATGGCAGCAAAGGCACTAGGAAAAGCAGATGGTCAGTTTTTGACCAACGGAACAGAATTTGTGGCGTGAAACAAATCAATGGAAGCAAGGGCACCAGCAGCAATTGTGCTTCAATTTTCTGTCCTGAATGCCAGGGCACTGGCCTTAAAACACGAGGTGGGCAGTTGGAGGTTCCGCGATATAGGCTTGCACAGGTTAGCATTGAAGAAGATTCCCATAGAACTCACAAGGCTAGCTTGTTCTGAAAATATTTAGAAACATGTTTCTGATAATACAAAGGTTTCAATATGCAGAAACATTAATTGTAGTAAAATGCATAGAATACGATTCCACAAATAAGCATAATGCTTATGCCAGACAGCATACAAGATGTGCTTACTCCAGAGGGGTGGGACATGCTTGTTCAAGAAAGTCTTGATGATATGTTTGAGGAATATAAAATGTTGTTTTTACGAACTGTGAATAGCTGGTACAGGTGTTCGATTGGATATTGGAGTTAATTCAATCTCGGAAGTTGTGGATTGATCATCCTGAACTGCTGCAAGAATGTGCCACAGGACTTTTATTCCGTCCTGCAGATAACAGCCAGGTGTGTTCAATGGAAATGGATCATTGCTTTCATGTAGTTTCATTGAGTTTTTGTGATTAGGCATTGTGGCCATCAGGGATGGAATTTGACGGGAAAAATGGGCAAATTGCCCGTCAAATACGGTTAAAAATTCTTGATAACCGTCAACATTCTTCCTTAAATCTGTGAAAATGGGTAACGGAGTTGTCAAAACTGTCAAATTTGATGGGCTGTTTCGTTTTGAAATTCCTACCCTGGTGGCCATGATATTATTGGTGTTTTCATGATAGAATTCATCAAACATAGCATTGTTTAATGATATACATGGTTAACAGTGGTAGAGAATTGATTCCTATCCCTTCTGTTTGCTAACAGGGGAACGTATTATCAATGCTGTTGTTGCATTTCTACACTTCTAGGGGATCCGAATTTTCGGCAGGTTCTGTGCCGGACAAGCTCGGCAAACCTTACAGTATTTGATCATATTCGGTTCATAAAGGGGTTTGAACTTTTATCTAAAGTGTTTTTTCTGAGCTGCTTGGAATTCTGTGTAATTGCATGTACATTGAAATAATCCGTATGTTTCCCTTTCTCAGAATCACTCAGATAGCTGTTTATTTGGAGAACTGCCTAAATCTTTATCCTTAGGCAATGAATTCTTTATGTACTGTGTATTCATAACTTGTGGATCTGCCGGGCAATTACCATCCTGCTTTAAAATTATACATTAGTATTGTTGTACTTTCCCCATGCAACTTTTGTCATTAAAAATTATGATATACCATTCTCAATATACTGTAATAAGATATAAATAGGATGGGAATGTCCTCTAAACTTTAAGATTAATTTCTTGTGCCAATTGCCTGCTCGATAATTCTGCTATACCAGCTTTGGCATTAATTATGCATCCTTGACTTTTGAGTGTCTGAAATCCGTCCAGTAGGGAGTTTCTTAGAACTGAAAGTGCTATTGTCTTGAAGTATATCAGTTAGGCATTAATGTAGTTGCCATAATATATAAATGCAAGAACTGAAAAACGATATTCTATGAATGAAAGACCCACAAAAAAAAATCCTTGGACAGTTCTTTCATGAACTCGTAAAATCGTCTTTGTAGAGGCTGGACATCAATATCAAAATGATTGCATTTTCTATTCCTCTTTCAAAACATCATATTCTGGTAATTATATGAGTGTATATTGCGAATCTATTAATGGCTGTTGGAACTAGTACACAGTACAACACACACACCATATTTTTGTTACTTCGTTTATTGAAAATAAAACGAGTCTCTCCACTCAAACGGCTGTGGATTATCTCTTAAGGTTTCCCATGAGACCATATGAAATAATACTGACATCTTATGGTTCACTCCAAATTGAGTGAAAGGCATTGCCTTGTTTAACTCGAAGGCTAGGAAGCACACAGGAACCTAATAGTGTAGCAGTTTCTTTGAATCTTAAAGGCATCCAAATTCTTTAGGATATCACTGCACATCCCTAACACGACAAAATATTGGATAAATCATAGAATAGATTTGATTACTGCTCAGATTTTTCGTATTTCCTGCAATCTTAAAGTTGTTTATAACGATCAATAGCATACTCCATGTCAGGGCCTTTAGTCAAACCTTGCAAACCTTGTCAAGGCCTCCTGACTTTCTAGTAAGAATGCACTGATCTAAACATGTTTTATCAATCATATTAGCTTGTGGTATTAATCATGTAGTTCAGATCTGAACCTCATCTAAATGGTCTTCAATTTTTGTTAGATTACTTATGGTGAATAAAGTGAGTCTCTCCTCTCGAATGGCTATAGAGTAACTCTCAAGGTTTCCCATGTGACCATGCGACACAATAGTGACATCTTATGGTCCACTCCAAATTGGGTGAAATGCATTGCCACATTAAACTTTAAGGCTAGTAAGAACATCTGAGCCTAATAGTTTAGCTCTTACTTTGAATCTTAAAGTCGTCAAAATTCTTTAGGAGGTCACTGCACATCCCTAACGTGACAAAATATTGGACATATTATAAAATCTATCTGATTACCGCTCAAGATTTTTTGCATTTCCTGCAATCTTAAATTGTTTATGACGATTTATAAAGACTACATATAACTTTTTTCATATCCTGTTGTATAATCAAACCTTGTCAAGGCTTCCGGACTTTTTAATAAGGATGCACCCATCTTTAACATGTTTAACAATCATGTAAGCTTGTAGTATTAGTCATGTTGTTCAGATCTGAACCTCATTTAAATGGCTTAAATGTTTATATGTCGTCATATCAGTACAGCTCCCATTTTGTTGGTAAAGGTTTTTTTTTTTAAAAGAAACTGAACAGTATTTGTATTAAAAAGAGCTGTGCTGGGGCAAACAACAGTCATACAGGTCTACAAAAAATGGCTCACAGCCAGAGAATATTTCTAGGACTAAGACAGCAAAATATAAAGTCCTTTCAAAGCTGTTAGCTTGTACATTTACACTGATTACATCTTTGTAAAACTGGCCCAAACACCACAAAAATTTGAAGTACATTAACTAGTTAGAGGAGGCAGAGTCTTGATAATCCGGGGCCCTGGGCTGTTGCAGAGGCCCTTCTTCAGTGTCCATGGGGGTAGTTCCTTGGTTGTCAGTACCATTACCGTTGCCAGTGCCACCATCTCAAGGAGAATTTCTGCCATGGTTGATTGACGCAGTGGCTGACTGCTGAGGGTGAGCCTGAGTCTTTAATTGCTGAATATCCTGCTCCATGTCGTCCATCCTCCGAGTCAGAGTGGCCAAAGCTAGCTCAAATTCCCCGAATTTAGTTGAGAGCTGCTGCAGTGTGGAACAGTTCGGCTGTGCAATTTCCTCATGGTGCCAAAGGACCTTTTTAAATTCACTCCAAGATGGTTCCATCTCCTCCCACTGTAACCAGAAGCTAGAGTTTCTCCGTCCCCAGGGGTCCAAGACCAATACCACAGATAACAGCAGTTTGCAACACGCTGCAAAAGAGAACCAATCGAAAAAGAAAACAGTCAATACCAGAGCCAGGGAGCAGAGGTTGAGAGACCAGAAGGAACCTGAAAAGAACAGCGAACGAAGCTAGCTGGGAAAAGACACCTTCATCAACCGCCCAAACCGACACCAACAAGCCTAACAGAAAGGGCTCCCTTGAATAAGCATCTGATGAGAGCCAGCACTGAAGCCAAAAACTCTGCACCAAACCAGAGATTGAAACCTTCCTGTACACCAACAATGAATCCATATCCAAAGCCATCACACGGCCTAAAAAACCAGAGAGGCTCATGCCAAAATGAATGCCCACACAAATGACATTAATCCCCAAATGTGTGAGGAGGAGATCACAAGCTCCAAGGAATCTCATCATAACACCATTTTGTTGATAAAGTTCAATCTTCATTTGTTTGAACATTTGTAGCACTAGAAAATGCATGCCATAGAGCCAAATCATGGTTGGTAGAAAAAGGGTATAATTGTCAGCAATTACCAATAGATTGGGAAATAGTTGCAACTCAAAGCAGCATCACCAAAATGTCCATTAAGCATGCCTAGTGGATCACATATGCCAATGTCTTTTGGGTTGAGTGGTAGAAAATGATCGTCAGTTCAGGAGTACGCAAGAGTACTAAAGATTATCTTGTCGAGAAATCTCCTTGTGGTTCCGTCCTAATTCATCTTAACGAGGGTTGAGATTTGTGGGATCTGCACTCAAACTGGGATATATTTTCATTTAGCTGCTTATCTAATAAGTCCTAGAGCCTCCAGATATGTAAACCCCCTCCCTCAAAAGGTGAAATATAACTATGTCCAAATTTTGGGACTATGGCTAATATTTTCCACATCCATAATATTTCACTTGGATGCATAGTTGGAAATTTTAGAACCTCCTCGTGTCATTATGTCAACATTAAATCATATGGAGCACAGATGTTTGACCCTAGGAAGAGCTTCGAGAGGACTGGATTTATGTATAGTCCAGACCCCAGTGAAATTAGGGAAAATGTAATCGACATAGACAATTTGCTTCTGAGCAAAACAGGGATGCTCTTTACACTTTGTTTGTAGCATTAGGTCTTCGTCCGCTGATTGCTGGAGCTACAGACTGAATAGGAAGAAAGTGTTTAGGTAAACCATATGATCATCAACTGATAATATAGGCCCTTCCCACCTCTTTAGTTCTCCATCCATTGATGGCGAGGAGGCTGGGAGGCTGAGCCCTCAACAAGTTATGTCCGCACAGCTTTAGTGAAGAATGGGCCTAGACTCAAACCCTGAAGCATGCCCAAAATGAATGGCCATTTGACTCTGGTGTATGCCTTGAAATATGAATGACCATTTGACTCTGGTGTACGCCTTGAAATCTTTTAATGAGGAGCATGTCAAGGCATAAGCATCTAGCCCACTGATATAATATTGTCAAAAGGATAAATGTCCTTCCATAAAACGAATCAATTTGGGTTGGATATGTTTTATCTTTGTGCCCAAGGCTTTGGCTAAGTTACCAAGAGGGTCACCGTCATGAAATCAACTGGAGATCGATATCACGCTAGGAATAGATTTAATGATTCCTTTGGTTAGAATGCTTCCCAATTATTGAGTGTTAACGACGTCTTTGTAAGCTTGTAGCATGTTGGGCCCGACAGAGGCCCATGTGGGCTTATATTATACTCACATGGAGAAGTTGTAAAGTCTCCCTGATTTGTCATCAATCATATCAGCCAGCACTACAAGGAACTCAACTTCGATGATTGATCATAAAGACATGTTTGCTTGCCGAGGGATTTGCAAGGGACCACATCGATACAAGTTTTCATAGCCACCCAACATTCATGATTAGGCTTTTTGCATAGCATAGAAAGCCTGTTTTCTGTTGGGTTTTCTTTATAATTTTGGCAAGATTTTTGACAGATTGTTGTAATTACAAGTTTTGATGATGAAATTGCAGTATGGAGTTGTTCCAATGAGAATGAAGGCCTAGGAATCCATTTGTAACGTCAGAATTTTCAAAATGTAAGTTTTATTATCAAAATTGCAATTTTTTGTTGTTGGATTTTAAATTGTCAGTTTTATTGTCAAAATTTTGATTTTTTGTTGTTGGATTACATAAAGTTACTGACTGGAGAGGAGAGGAGAGAGGAAAGGGACATTTGCTACACGAATACACTACTCCCCAACATTCCTTATTAAGCCCCTGAGATTGGAAGGTTGTCATGCAGTGAGATACAAAATTGTTTTAAGATTGGAAGGTTGTCATGCAGTGAGATACAAAATTGTTTTTATATTGCCTGTTGGATGATCCCTCGAGGTTTTGAGCGTTGAGAATAGCAAACACACTTTGTGTGGGACAAAAATCTTGCTCTTGAAAGAGATGAGCAAAGCCCTACCTCACAATGGTGGTGACAACGTATGTCATGATAGGAGCGACACTCTGCCTCACAATAGGGATGACAACCGATGCCTCAAAAGAGATATGGGAAACCATCTCCATAAAAATTTTGGAAACAAAGCAACATGCCTCAAATAATAGGGGCAACAACCCACCTCATAATAGAATTGACAACTTGCATCACGACGTTTATGACAAACTTTCTCTTTCAAGGGTAATCTATGACATGAAAGTGTAATGAGTCAAGTAACTTACTCGTAGAAGGGGTAAGTTTGACCAAGCTCACCTCTCAAAAGAAGTTTGAAAATTCCATCCCTCATAAGGAACGACAAGTTTGACGACATTCTCACCTTTGAGAAGAAGTGAGTTTGTCGAGATTATTTCTAGGAAGAAGTAAATTTGAAAAGCTCGTCTCTCAAAAGAAGCAACAAGTTTGACCAAGGAAACATCCCAAGAAAAATAGTAGAGGCGATGAAAAGTAAGGAAAATAATGAATAGGATGGAAAAGTTGTTAAAATTTCAGGGGGGTGTATATGAGTTTGTGGATATATTTGATTTATTTGGACGGGGTTCTCCTATTATATAAAGAATTATTATGTAATTCATATGTTTTATATATTTTGAAGTTGTACACTATGTTCACATCTTGTGTACATTGTGCCTACTCTGGTTAGTTATGATATCCTAATGATTTGGTATTAGAACGAATAGCCTTTGGTTTGGCTCCTTCAAATGAGTTGTCTTACCATTTTACTTTACCTTTTTTCGAGGAATTGTTAGGGAGCAAAATTTTCAAGTTGCAAAGAGAACATAGCAAAATACATTGGATAAAACTTTCAGATCTTGGTTTGTTATACTTTTGAAGTTGCAAGCTACGGAAGTTAAGACCTCTAACTAGTCCTAAAACTAGTTTCAAACAAGTGTTTTCAATAAAACAATCATATATGAAGCTAGCAAGCTCCAAATTGAATGTCACTAGTGTTATTGGACAAAAGACAAACCATAGTGTTTCAAGTTCGAATTTCATAGTCAGAGTTGCAAAATTGGACACATGGCTTATTGTACAAGTTCGCTCTTCTAAACTATGCTCAAATTAACTCATTTTGGAAAAATTATTGTAACTTTATCTTGGCACATTATTTAGTGATACTTGTGGCATTACAAATAAAATATATTAGGCTATTACATATTGAAATTTCAATTTCATAAGTGCAAAAATTTCAGAGTTAATATCACGGGCAAGGTTGGCCAACATCAAGTTTTAAAAGGTATTTTAACTTAAAACTAGCATGATGTGTGATTGTAAGGTTTGATTTAAGTGATTCAAAAGCATTGGGAAGGTGGATAAAGACGGGGAAAATGTAATTTACATAATAATAATAATGAAGTGACACAACCTAAGGGACATAAGAGACATGGTGTTTCACTATCCTAACTAGTCAGTGTATGTAAGGTACATACACTAATAATATTGGAACTTATACCGTGAATACTATTGGAACTTATGTGGTGATTAATATTATGCATAGCAATATTGAAACCTTTGTTGTATTCTGGATAATATTGGAACTTCTGTGGTGGATAATATTGGAACTTTTGCGGTGAATAATATTTTATGTGGTGGATAATTTTGGAACTTATGTGGTAAATAATATTATAACTTTTGCGGTGAAACTTTTGCAATATTGACTTGGATTATATTAGAATCTTTGCAATGATTAATATTGGAACTTTCATAGTGAATACTATTTAATCTTATGGGGTGAATATTGTGGAAACGGTGATAATATTGGAACTACTATATATAGGCATACTAATCTATACGACGAGCCCTAATATCTGCAATGATTATTAAATCAGTAAATCTAGTGAGATGGATCAATTCGGCTTCTTCAATGCATGAATTCAAATCCTATGTGAAACATGTACTTAAGTTCCTTTTATAGTTCTTATTTATTTATGTGTTTCCTTTGCTTTCTAAACCAACGAGTAATTCACCCCAAATACCAAAAAATCTTTAAGGGGAGACCTAACAAAATAACCCTACATAAATATATAGAATCAATAGAAAAATGTAGAGAAGAGAGGGAAGCCAACCTTAAAACAGAGTTGGAAACAATGCTTCACAATCAATTTAAATATTTTAAAGACAAGATGAGACAAAGATAGATAATGCAATTTTCGGTTTGGAGAGTGAGTTGTAGAAAATGGATGCTATATTACAAGAAATAGAAAAACAACGGCAAGAAAAAAAACAATCAACCCACTAGGCACAAGTCGTAGAAAATCGTAATCTTAGGGATATGATTACAAAACTAGAAGAAAACTAATTAGCAATTTGGCTATACATTGTTTGGAATCTAAGTTGGATATCAAATCCATCAAAGAAGAAATGAACAAGCTCATAGAATTAGACCATGAACGTAACAAAAGAGCCTTGAACCTCATAATTTCCGAAGAAATGAACAAGCTCATAGAATTAGACCATGAACGTAACAAAAGAGCATTGAACCTCATAATTTTCAATGTAAAAGAGCATAAAGATTAGGACACCCTTGCAATAGTCTAGGAAGAATTAAAAAATAAATCACAAATTGAAACAACTTGCCTCATAAAAGCAAAGAGTTTGGGAAAAATAATTGAACATAAAGATAGGTTGATTCGGGGTTCGGGTTAAAGTAAGCTCTATTAACTATAAATATGGTGTACTTAGCAAAAATCCAAACTTATAAGGGTCGAGAATATTTATCAATGAAGACCTCATTCCATAGGACCACATTGAATTAAGGAAGGAAGTTCAAAAGGTGAAAGAAGCCAGGAAAGAAGGGAAATGGACAATCATTCATAATCAAAAGACTATTATTAGGGATAGAGACAAAAAAAAATAACAATAAATAACAATTTGGTACACTTTGGTTCCTTTTTTGGAATTGTCATGGTATGGAGTAAAGGGTCTATACGAAGTTGGATCTTGAGTGACATTGACATTATTCTCTTGGTTGAAACTTGGGTTAAATCCTTTGAAGACAAGATTGAGACAAAGATAGAAAATATAATTTTATGCTTGGAGAGTGAGTTGCACAAAATGGAGGCTTGATTACAAGAAATGGAAAAAGAACAATCAACCCAAGAGGCAGAGGTTGTAGAAAATCATAATCTTAGCGATAAGATTACAAAGATAGAAGAAAAGCTAATTAGCAATTTGGATATACATCATTTGGAACCTAAGTTGGATATCAAACCCATCAAAGAAGAAATAAACAATCTCATATAATTAGACCATGAACATAACAAAAGAGCCTTGAACCTCATCATTTTTAGTGTAAAAGAGAAGACAGATGAAGACACCCTTGCAATAGTCGAGGAAGAATTAAAAAATAAATCACAAATTGAGACAACTTTCCTCGTAGAGGAAAGAGGTTGGGAAAAATAATTGAACAAAAATATAGGTTGATCCAAGTTAAGGTAATCTCTATTGACCATAAATATGGCATACTCATCAAAACTCCAAGCTTAAAAGGGTCAGAAATATTTATCAATGAAGACCTCATTCCAAAGAACCAAGATGAATTAAGGAAGGAAGTTCAAAAGTTGAAAGAAGCCAGGAAGGAAGGGAAATGGGAAATTATTAGAAATCAAAAGGCTATTATTAGGGACAGAGACCAAAAAGATAATGATAAATAGCAATTTGGGACACTATGTAACCTCTTTTGGAATTATTGTGGTTTTCTGTGGAGTAAAGGGCCTATACTAAGTTGGATCTTGAGTGACATTGACATTATTCTCTTGGTTGAAACTTGGGAGCATGACGAATGTAAGGTCCCTAATATCGAAGGATTTGTTTTGCGGTCCACATGGAAGAAGAAGTCCTCTCGTAGAGGGATTGGAGGCATAACATGTTACACAAAAACAAACATCTCTCCTCACATCCGACTTCATAAGAAAGATCCTCTCAATCAATACATGTTGATGGAGATATCTGATATTTGCGCTAAGAAGATTTATATAGCAATATGTTATTTCGCACCTATTAAGTCTACTTTTTATACAAAAAACAATATAGATAAGAATTGTCCCTACATAAGCTTAGAGAAAGATATCTACAATATGAAAAATGAAGGTAGTATCCTCTTGTTAGGAGACTTTAATGCTAAAATTACAACCAAGCAAGCTATTATTTTAAGTAATGACTCCAACCCTAATGCTCTTTGGCTAGATGAGGACCTTGTCTTAGCTAATAGTTACAAAAGAAACTCTGAAGATCTGATTGAAAATTTGTTTGATACTGAGTTAATCAAGCTCTGTAGTTCTCAAGATTTAATAATTTGCAATGGTCTAAAGAAGTGGTCAAATTCTAACATGATGACTTGTATCCATGGGCTGGGTACTAGCGTTGTTGATTATGTAATATAAGATATCTCCATATACAACCAAATAGTAAAATTTGATCTTTTAGATGACCACGAACTTGACTTTGATCATAGACCTCTAACCCTAACTCTTAACTTTTCCATGCACAAAAGTTATGTTGAGGAGCACTCTAACAACCAAAGACACTTACTTTTTGACAAACAAAAAATCAATCTCTTCTTAAAAGACTTGAGCAATGCTTTAAAACTCGTATCGTATGAGAACAATATTGAAGCGAACTATTAGAATTTTACAACAACCCTCTCTACATCAATTAACAATTTCTCAATTGAGGTGCTACGTAAAAAGAAAAAAAATACAACTAACCCTTGGTACGATAATGAATATAAAATTGCTAAAAAATCCATTAGGGATACACTTCCAATGCATCTTTAAAACCCAATAAGATAAATAGATACAAAACCTTAATTAAACGGAAAAAAAAGACTATATAAATAGAGAGCAAGAAAAGATTTTGCACCTACTTAAGATAGATCTTAATAAATTTGTAGGCAAATTCTGACTTGTAAAACTAAAGAAAATAATAAGATTCCCTTGAAGGATTGGAATTTCTACCTAAAACTAAAGAAAATAATAAGATTCCCTTGAAGGATTGGAATTTCTACCTAAAAAAATTGAATGAATCCCCTAACATCATGGACAAAATGTCAAATAGCTCTACAAATGATGAAGTGTTTTCTATACAAGACATTAAGTTTGGAGTTAAGCGACTCTCAAAAGGAAAAACTAAGGAGATCGAAGGTTACCAAGATGAAATATTAAAATTGGAGGACCTGTCTTTATCCCTCACATATATAAGCTCTTCAATTTAGCTATCCAACAAGGCTTCCTAAAACCTTGGACTCAAATCCTCATTGTACCTATTTTTAAAAGCGGGGATACAAACAATCCCTCTAATTATAGGACCATTATGATTAACCCCATTTTAGCTAAGCTATACAAAAGTATTTTGGAAAAGAAGATCAACACACGGTTAGAAAGCCATGAAAAAATAGCTAAAGGCCAGGCTGGGTTTAGAGGCTACCATTCCACTATGGACCACCTTGTTACATTTAATATCATTGCAGAGGAGTGTCATAATGATAAAATTGATTTCCTTTATTGATTTGTTGATTTTAGAAAAGCTTTTGACACTGTGCCAGGACTAACCTCTGTAATAGGTTAGAAGAGCTTAAAGTCCCTTTTGAGTTAAGAGTTGTTGTAACAAGGCTATATGAGAAAGTTATTGCCAAGTTTAGGAACACTAAGGGATGGTTGAAAGAAATCCACTGAATATAGTTGTTAAGCAAGGTTGTCCCTTATCTCCTACCCTTTTTGACATCTATATTAATACATTAGAAGATTGTTTGGAGGATGCAGGTTGTGTCGGCCCGACTCTCACTAGTATAGTCATCATCCTCCTTTATGTCGATGATATTGTTCTTATGGCGAAGAGTCCCTATGACCTAGGTAAGCAACTAATAATCATCAAGGACTTTTGCTCTAGCGTGGGCATGACTATGAACATTAACAAAACCAAGGTTACGATAATTAAATCCAAAAGGAGCACCTACGATACTTTTGTTTATGACAACAATGGCTTGGAGGAAGTGCCTTCATACAAGTATCTTGGAATCAATATCCACCACAAGTTCAATTAGAAATATAGCATTCAAAAAAGGATAAATGGCGGGTGTAAAGCTTATTATGGGTTCGAAAACAATTGTAAATCAATAGACATTTGGCTTTGGGATAAAAAATAAAAAAACTACTCTTTCACACTCTCGTCACTTCGATTATCTTATATGGATGTGAAGTTTGGGGTTGCAATATATCTAGAGAATCATGGAGAAAGATAGAATAGATCCAAAATAATTTTATAACTTAGTCTCAAAATTAATGACAATACGCCCTATCCTATCCTCTTCATAGAAACAAACATTTCCTCCATTGACAACATTGTTATGATTAGATACCTAACATACAAGAACAAGATAAACAACATGGATGAGAAGAGGCTCCCCAAAATTGCTTCAAACTCTAGCCAAAACCATTCTTGCTCAAGCGGGAATAACATAAAGATGTCAAATCTTGGCTAAATCATCGAGGAATACAAGAAGAAACCATCATGCAAAATATCAATAATATTACAAATATTATCACTTCTAAATTTAAGGAGAATATGTGGTGTGATAAAGAATTAATGGATA
>CBVK0102839460.1:0-13071 GCA_900067695.1 Picea abies
TGATTAAATTCTGTTTTGCTTAAGAATCTATATGCATTGCTTTACTTCAAGGTTTAAAACTTACACCATGGTGGTCAACAAAATAAGTCAACGTGTGTGAAGCATAAATTTCTCATATGAACTATGATTGAGGTGATATTCATTCCATTGGGAATATCTCAATGTGTAGAATAACATCGAGATGCTAAGGATTATGTCTACAAAGTTTTGACCCCCAAAAATGGTCATTTAATGTCCTAAATAGGCTTCAAAACTTTCAAGACCCAAAATCACCAAAATATGACATGCTCTTGAAATGGACCCTACAAATCAATAGATCTAATTTTTCCACTTAGAAAGTACCAAAACATATGACAAATTATATATTGATTCATTTTAGATTAATGAAATTGCAAAAATTAAATAACAAGAATGAAATATTTAAAATCAAACAATAATATCAATGAAGATACATGGAAATCAAAATATAAATTTCTATTTATCTAAAAAAAAAGAATCTAATGTATTTATACAAATAAATAAATTTTAGATTTATATTTATTAATCCCACTTCCTTTTAAGCCAAGATAAAAGTAGATACTCAATGAATAACACATCCATAGGGAGATACTCATTAATCAACCATGAAGGAAAGAGGGAAAAAAATTACATGATTATTTTCCACAATCTATGTGATTATATTATATTTGACCAAATGGAGCTTGAAATTCATATTATACAATCCTATTCTCAAGTTCCTCTTACCAAAAAAAATAAAATGTTACAATATCTCCATATAACTATATATAGAATAATTCAAGGAGTTACAAAATATGCCTCTTCACATTCCTTCTCATATCTTCACATTCCTTCTCATCTCTTCACATGATCCCCTATTATATTATAAGTTGATGAAAATCAAAAGCTTTAATAAATACAAAAAAATCATTGAATAACCTCACAAAGTCAAACATGTATCTTATTCAAGCATAGATTGGGTCTATTTTACTAGAATACTTTAACAAGAATATTTTGGTTTTAATAGTTTTGTATGAGAACTTTGTTAGCTTAAATTGAGTGATAGGAATCACTTGAGTTGCTTGATGCTTCTTTTATTTGAATATTTATTCAACATATCAATGAGTTCATTGAGAGGAATGATCTCACCCTTCCCTTGCAATGGATTTAACTGGTGTATTTTTTCCATTTATATGGATTCAACTAGTTATCCATCATTATCTCTCTTAAGGGATTCAATATCCTCTAGAGCATCAATCAATTTTTATTTGATGTGCTTGATGCTAGAGGAGAACTAATTGATATCAGTTAAGTTCAATGGATGTACATTAGTTTGGATGGGATTGAATTATTCTCAGTACTAAGAAATAATGCAATCCAATTTAATCCAAGTTCATCCATTTCCTTTCCATTTAGATTGCCTACCACTCCAATTGTTGTTTAACCACTCTAATGATGGCATCAGACTCTTTTAAATTGTTTATGTGTTGGTAAAATTTGGTAATGAGAGACATTATTTTCTCCTCCTACTTATGAGAAAACAAGACAAATTCTTTCAAAATATTCTTTGAACCTTTGTAGTAGGATACCTAGCTCTTGATATTAACTATACTTTTTTGTGTTGCTTAATCTCCTCCATCAATTTGAAGATGTTTCCCAAAAATATTTTGTAGTTTCAATTTCTATGGGATTGGCTCATCTAGATTCAACTAAGACCGATGTTTTGGTTCCAAGAAATATTTGATCCATGTCATCTCTCTTTCACTTGTGAGTTTACTTCTTAATAGACTTATCCTTTCTTTCATATATGAAGTTTTCGAGGAAAAAGGGTCTTTCTCATTAATGCTTGTGAGTAAATTCCGATTCAAAATATTCTAACCAAGATGGAATTGATGTGCTACTAGTTGCTCTGCCTATCCATTGTTCAACTTCTAATTGTACTCCTCTCATGGAATCAAGGTTAATAGACTAATCCCTTTTAGGATTTGATGAAGTCCAACTGACACTCCCAAGTTATATGTCCCCATGATTTTTGGGATAGATATTAGCAACTTTTCCTTGTATGTCTCTCTATATATATCCTCCCACCTTTGTATTTGGAAAAAATGAAAGTCCATGGATTTCCTACAATATTATTCTTCTAGGTATCCATGGTGGTAATATGGTCAATTTAGGCCTTGCTTTTTGAAGTGGTCAAAATATTGTCCAGGGGGTCATTGACTTTAAAATCACCGAGCTATAATTTATATAAGTGAATATTGCCAACTTCTACCAAGGATGCTACAAAATATATCACAATAAGTCTCAAGCAATGAGAGGGTATGTTGGGAGCATGCCTTCCTTGTGTTGTTTTAATTTGGATTTGGCTTTGAATTTGGTCATATAGTAATTTATCTACACAATAACTAATCTATTTGGAACGTGATTATGAAAGATATGTGGAGTTAATGTGCACCCATAGACATTGATACAATTGTCATCTTTTTTCTATGTATCAATGAAAAATTAATCTTGGCACAACCATGGCTTTATAAAATAAATCCAATGTTCTTCCTCCAAAATTGGTTCTAATGGATTCTTCTCATTAAAATAATATAAAAAAGTTTACAAAGTATCAACAATCAAATCCTCTTTACATAGCAATATAGTTATCTTTTATAGCTTTTCAATTCATAATTGTCTTGTGACTTCTTGACTTCCTTTCTTGGTTATGAACTTTTCTACCTTTATACCTTTGATACACATTTCTCTTTCTATCTCAATACCTAATAATAATGCATCCTATTATGCAGCATTACTTGTATAGTCAAATTTTAATCTATAAGCAAATGGGATAATTTATTATGAGGAGTTATGAAAACAACTTTAGCTCCAAATATAGCTCTTGATATGGATCCATCAAATTTCATTGTCCATGGGTCTCTTCCATACTCAACTTGAACTGTGATAATATCAGTATTTGGGATTGTAGTCTTTTCCAAATTCCTTTGTCATGCATATAATTTCATTCATGGGATCTTGTGGATCTTCAACATGACACATCAACATGGGTTCTCTGTACAATTTAACATTTGTATTTTCAAGATTTGGAACTATTGAATATGACTAGTCCAATAGTGTCCTTCCACCTAAATTTGCAACCCATTTTCTTGACAACATCATACCCTCAACATCAAGAAGATCGGTTAGCAACATCCATTAAAACATTGATATCTAGGTGAGAAACAAGATTAACATGCAAATCTATAATCATACCATAAACCTTAATTTATCTCAAATCCATAACACACACATTTATATAAGATCTAGATACTTCTAATCCCAATTGGTCCATGACCTTTCATGTCATGAAATTACTCAACAAGAATGCAATTGTGAAGCAATAAAGTTTTAATCATTAAAGATATAAAAGGTGAGAAACTATCATTTTTGTTGTATTGTTCCATTGCCAAATATATTCTAGGACCTTATTTAGTAACTTCCTTATTATCCTCAAGATTCCATATTTTTTTAACTTTTTCTCTTTGTGTTGCAATCTTTAGAAGCTCTACCATGGAATTTGAATATGTACCTTAGAAATTTCATGAGCTAGATCAAATTTAGGAATCTCAAACTCGCGTGTTTTAAAATTTTGTTGGGGATTCTATGTTTTGAGATACTAGGGTGTTGATGCATTCCTTGGTGTGCCAAGTGAAATATCTATACTATCCTTGAGTGTTATTTCTAAAACCCTTGTTTGCAATGGCTTTCCTACTTTGTTGCTTACCCATATTTACAATGGTCCTTGTTGGGTAGCTCTAGAAATCTCAAGAATTTTTCCATTATCTATAATGTTGTATATTGTTTCGGCATCTAAATTCAATATGATGGTAGATATTTCTTCATTTGAGGGTGTTACACATCATATTCACTTCATTGAAACTTACATTTTTTCACCAAATGAATTCCATCATATGAGTATATTATGTGTATCATTGTATCATGATGATCCAAAAGTGTGGTTACATTTGTACTCATGTATTTTATTAGACCATCCTTAGATGTCTATGTATCAATGAGGGTCCTATGCGATATCTCCATACCCCTTGTGGTTGGTCATGACCCATCCTTTTAGTCTTAATTTCAAGATATGCATTACTCTTATGGATCTAACTTACTATCCCTTGGTGGCAGTAACTCTCCATCATGTCAGTGATTCATGATCTAGGTAAGCATGTGAATGTCTTGGGATGGATCTACTAGAACGCATGATCTAGGAGAGGTGTTGGTCTCTCTCACTTCTTTGTACGTAATGTAAAAGTTTTTCTCATGTTGTAAAGGTTTTCATACATGTTTAAAGCACACTTATCTTATTCCTAAGAATGGACCCATCTTATGTATTTTTCACACTTTGGCCATCTACTCTTGGAGATGATTCTGCAAATGATCCCTTAGTTTTACATTTCCTGAGTTATTTCCATATTTCTTAAGATAGTACATGTATTCCAAGGCACTAGTCACACCCTCTAAGGAACATTTGAGCTATTTTCACTTGCATTGGTCACCTCTACACATGCCACATTGAAGATCATAGAACACCCTTATACTTTATCATATTTTGAGAAATTCTTCACTTGATTATAAGGGTGACCCACACATGTGGACTTTATGATAGTCGTTGGGTGATATTATGAATTGATTTGACTTTGAGGGGATATTTCCATGCTTTATGGAGGTTCTTTGCTTGATTTTTGGACATGAACACACCTTGGAGACACCTTTTGAGGATTAATGATCTTTATTTATGGATTCGTCCACTTCTTGGAGCATCTTTTACTCATTCCATGAGGTCATTCCACCTTTGGAATCTAGATGTTGGACATTTCTTGACTTGGGAGGATATTGCACCATGTTTTGAGGATTCCACTACATTGTTTCAATGGAAATGTAGGCTTCTTCAATAAGTTGACCTCCGTCTTTGTTGGATGTCCCCTTCTCATGAGGTTTTTATGTACTTGTAGCATTTTTTACTTGTAGTTGGACTTAGTCTCCTTCATTTTGTGGATGACAAGCCACTTTTTGTAATTATCCTAGGCTATATTTTATGAGATATAAAATAATAATGAATGAGAAGGATTTAGAATCCCCATCTATAAAAAAGGCTCTCCTCTCATTCCAATCTATTTTTTGTTGTTGTTGGATATCAATGGAGAATACAATTTGTTGAATATCTACCTATTGGAGGTTTAGGTGTTAATTCTTGAACATCTCTCTTTCTTGGTTATTTTCTTCATGCATCAAAGATTTGCTATGAAAGTTCAAGACTTCTACTAGCCATCAAGATATATCCATTTGAAGGATTATTCAACCACTTGGGAGGAAAGATTCTATGGTTTCTAATCTTTCATATTCCTTTGGTGGTTTAGTAGGTGCTCAATATCTTATCTTTTCTTTCTTTTGGTTCCTTGGCAAGGGTTTCAAGTATTTTATGCAAGCCATAATTGAGATTGTTAGTGAAGTCTTTACCTTGTGGAATCCCTTCTTGTATGTCCTTGGTCCTCATGATTTATTTTTATTAGGTGAGGGATTAATCTACCCTTAGGGTTCTAATCTCTTACCCTAATCCTTAATATAGAAGTGAACAAATATTAGAAGAGCATACGTATTAACCCCATAATCCCTAATTGGAGAAAGGAACTTGTAATCTCCCAACAACCAACCAAAAACCCTAAAATTCAAAATCCTTTTATTTTTAATGTTTATAAGGAAATCTAATGGTGAAAAAAAAAAAAAAACTTCATTTAGATTTCTTTCATAGTCTAGTTCAAAGATAATGATACATTTCATTTCCTAAACAAGATTATTCAAGGTTTTGTGCTTAATTTTTTATCGCTAACCCTAAGAAGGAAAAACATCCCTATAGAAAGTTGCTTCAAAAATAGTCTTATTTAACATTTTGTGGGATGATTTAAGGCATTTCTCAAATCTGGAAATTAAGTTGTAGCATTAAACATCAGATTTAGTAAAACACTAAGGCTAGGGTTTGGTGCTTGAAGGTGTATTCTTAGTCATACCTAACTTCTATTTCATTTCTAGATTTTTTCTACAAGTTTATCTTATAGATATAGTGGTGAAATTGATCTCTAAGGTGCCTTTAATTATGTATCTTTTACTTAGATATATTATTAGTGAATTCTAGTGTTAATGTTGAAAACCCTAAGGGAGATTCACCATCTTTTTATCAAGTTCTTGCTTATTTAATGGTTATATATCCTTATATATTTTTTCTAAAATTTGTTGGGATGTTTTTTTATAGTACATCTCTTTCTCAAGTGGAAACATCCAAATCATCTTGCTTTATAGTGCATAATCTCTCTCTCTTGGATGGTATTTCTATGCTATAAATCTAACATTTCTGCATTATTTTATCATACATCAGATTTAGAAGTTGAAAGACAAGACTAATATTATTATTTATTATCATTTAATCAATTTTTTAATCATAGCACACATTGCACCATTGATTTATGTTGATTGGTTTCACTCTTTATCCCCTAAAGTAGATTGAAGGTATCTCTTGCCTCTCTTGAAGTTTTATTTGTTGAGTGATAAATATAAATGCAAATATGAAGTTGTTTACATTGATTTTCTTACATATCATATTTGGAACACACATCCACTAGCTCCTAACCCTCTTTCTCAAGTGGATATACTTGTGGTTTATGCTATAATTTATAATTGTTTATCTTTAAATCATTTGATCTCTCATTAGAATCCTTGTGCATGGTCATGTTGCATATATTTTGGATTCATCAATGTAAATATATTGGACAGTAGGTTTGGAAAGTTGGTTGTCATTGATGTCAACCCTTGGAGAGTGATCTTGGAGATTTATGTCAACCCTTATAGATTGATATCAACCCTTGAAGAGGTCCAGAGATCTCGGACTGTTGATTGACATTTGTATGATCGATATTGATGGTGAGTTAGTTGGGTACATTTGATCTAGTCTACATGTAGCCCTAGAGGTATGGTTATGAGACCTGAAGTTGATTAACGAATATGGACATGAAGGAAAACATTTAATGTAGTCTACATGTAGCCCTAGAGGTATGGTTATGGGACCTGAAGTTGATTAAGGAATATGGACATGAAGGATGGTGAAATTGTAGGTAAGACTATCATAGATAGATATTACACATCGTTTTGTTTTCGATGATATGTGGAATGTCAGGTGGTTCCTCACGGTTAGGGAGATATGGCCTTGTAAAGTTGGAAGCCCTGAAGAGTGGTCAAGAATCCCCTAGTTGGCTACAAGTCTTGATGAAAGGGTAAAGTGGTTGTAACAAGAAACCCCTAAAATAAGGAAAGAGGAGATATTGTTACATGCTTGAGACATACTCTTGGTACTTGGTATATGGTTCCTATGGTTCATTATTAGAGGCACATATTTGTGATATTGGCATATACATGAGGTTTATATTATGGTACATGGCATGATTGAGAGTGATATGGTATATGGTTGAGGCACTTGTTATGGTGCATGGTTGGTACATGGTATGGTATAGGATTGATATATGGTATGGTGTTGATGTACATGGTTAATATACATGTTTTATGTACATGGTTGATACACATGGTTGATATGCATGGTTGGCACATGGTATGATACATGATATGGTATATGGTCGATGTTCATGGTTGGCACATGGTATGATACATGATATGGTATATGGTTTATGTGAATGGTTGGCACATGCTATGGTACATGGTATGGTATAGGTGTTAATGTAAATTGTTGAGGTGAATGGTTGAAGAATAGTTTGGTACAGGTTGAGGTGCTTAGTTGATGCACGATTTGGTACAGGTGTTGGTGCATGGTTGATGAACTTGTTTTGGTATAGTTTGTGGTACATGGTTGATGCTTAGTTGGCACATGCTTTGGTACATGGTTGAGACACATATCTTGTGATGTTATGTGGTGATATTGGTACATGCTTGGTAGAGGCATGTGTTGGTGATGTTGATCATATGGTTTGAGATATGCTCTTGGTGATATAAGTATGAGTTGCATGCAAATGAGAGTGGATAAGGTTTTGTGGATGAGACAGTGATTGGTTGTACATATTGTTGTTACATTGATTGATTTGATAGTTTGTTGTGACAGTGACAGGTTGGACAGGTTGACAATGACAAGTTGGATATAGTGACAGGTTACAGGTTGATGTGATAATGACAGTGGCAGTGACGATGACAGTGACAGTGGAAGTAAATGTGGTAGTGACAATTGGTCTACACTTATACTTAAGGATAGTAGGATGGGGCAAGGAAAGGGGGTTGTAGCCTCCTTCTGATTGGAGCTAGAGAATCAAAGAGTTGGAGCTTACTTCATGTTGGATCTTGAGAATTAGGTGGTTGTAGCCACCTTCCAGTTGGAGCCAGAAAATTAAGGGAGTTTTAGCTTCCTTCAAGTTGGAGCCTGAGAATAGGGGGCTATAGCCTCCTTCCAGTTGAAGATGGAGAATTTGGAAGTTGGTGCTTCCTATGAATGAATTCTTGATATATAAGAAAAAATTTTGTGGTTTTCTCCCATTTGGGTTTCCACATAAATTCTGGTGTACTTTGTACTTAATGTGATGTTGTAGATGTGATAGTGCTTATGTTTATATGATCATGATATACTAGTGATATATGCTCATGATATATTGATGATATATTGATGGTATACTATTGAACATTGTTGACAAAGTTGAATTTTATATATTGTGGTTAAAAGTGGTAAAAGTGTTCATACTGATTCATCACCCCCCCTCTCTCAGAATTCCAACAATTGGTATCAGAGAGGGTCCCTTTAAGGAAATAGTTTAACCACTGGAAGGTAGATCATGGAGTACAATATGAATGGAGTACAAATGTGCAATATGAATGGATCACCTATGTTCAATGGTCATAAGGGTTTGAAGTATGAAATGTGGAGAAGCAAGATGAAGGTATTTTTATAGGCATAGGGGTATGATATTTGGCACTCATTTGTTACAGTGTACATTGGTACAAAGAAACCTCCAAATTTTGCAGACAAGAAGGAATTGAAAAGGAACAACAAAATAGCAATGGACTTTAGCTTAGAAGGATTCACTGATTCAATAAAGGATAAAGTGGGAAAATTTTCATTAGCTAAAGAACTTTGGGATATGCTACATAATATATATTCTTCTCTTGTTACAGAGTCAGAGATTGATGAAGAAGATGCAGGTACATAAAAAGAGGTAATATGTTCCATCATGTCAGACATATTCAAAAGAAGAAGAGTTTGTAGTCAACGAAAATGAGTTATTTTGCTTTAATTGTGAAGAACACAGACATCTTGAAAGAAAATTCCCTTATTTGAAGATTGAATGTGATGGACATAAAATACTAATGAAATAGAAGATAGTCCTGAGATTGAAAAGGAAAAGGATATTGAAGAAGAACTAACTAGTGCTCTAGATGAACTAACAAAAGAAAGAAAGAAGAACTAGTCACTTGAGGAACAATTAGTCAAGAATAATTTCCAAGAAAGTTCTGAAGAAGCCAAATAGGTCATCTTGAAACTAAAGACTCAACTAGGAGAAGCCAGAAAAATTGAAGAAAAATACAAAAGTCATATGGAAGAGAAGAAGTGTTTGGAAACCGAAATAGAAGCATTATGAAAGGAAGCAATAAAATAGAACCAGTGTTTGGAAATCGAAAGAAAGGAATTAGAAAAGAGAGAGAAGATACTGACATATCATCTTAAGGAAAGAACTAAAGAATTAAATCATATTGAAGAATAATTTGGTCAAGAAGAGAGAGGAATGGAAAAGGGAATCATCACATTGAATATCCAACTTGAAGAAGCAAAGTGAATAGAAGAAGTCATGAAGATTCAAATGATGAATAAAGAAGAAGAGGTTGAGAAGGTTGAAGAAGAAGTTGTCACATTGAGAAGTAAAACTGTCAAGCTCATCAAGAACGTTGAAGAGACAAAAACATCCACATTAGCTATAGAGAATGAACAGAATCCCTCCAGGTTGATACAAAAGAAGAATGAAGAAAATAGTAAGAGTTATGCAGAAGTACTCAAAGGAAGGAATCATGGTTAGTAAGAATCAAATAACAATGAGTATAATACAGATACATCTTCAGCAAAACTTACCACATTCATGAAGCAAAGAAACTTAAGCCATAATGAAGGAATCCATGGAAGAGAAGATCATGATCATCCAAGACATGAATTTAGAAGGACTATTCCACAAAGAAAATCATTCACTCCTAGGTATGTAAATTTCTTTTATGGTCATTGTTTTATTGCACTAACTTTGGACATAAGGTTGTAGATTGCAGGGCTTATGAAATAAATGCTCAAACAAGAAAATATTATGTGGCCCCACATGACATTCAATGTTACAAGTTCCATAAATATGGACACATAGCTCATGATTGTAGAAGAATGATGGATACTTCTTTGAGAAAGAAAATTGATATCAAATATAAGAAGGTTTGGAAAAGAAAACAAGAATAAGTAAAGGAAGATTAGATGAATGAAGGATACCCATAATTCATACTCTTAGGATTGGAAATAGTACAATATGAAGAAAAATCTACAGGGAAAAAGAAAGATGTCAGATATAGGAAGGTTTGGAGAAGAAATGAAAAACAAGAAGAATGGGTGAATAAGGACTAGGTCTTGAAGATCGTATACTTTACAGTAGTACAAGAAATAAAACAAGAGAATGTGAATAAAGAACAGGTTCAAGAGATTGTACTTTCAAGAATTGTAGTGCAATATCAATCCAAAGGAAGAAAGGAAGTCGGAATTTAGAAAGATGATGAGTCTATAGATGAAGAGGAATATTACTCTACATCAGAGCGGGTATTATTATGAGCCATCCATATTGGAGACTCCCAGTAAATATGTATGTTGAACAGGGGGAGTCCATGCAGTAGACACTACAAATCATAGAACCATATTTCGAGTAGTATGAAGTGTTTGCATAGAAAAATTCAAAGTAATCAGATAGAAGAAGTATAAAATGACAGATTGATCGATTGAGAAAGTAGTGTTCCCACATAGGTATTAGTTGGAAGTTGCACAAGAAGAATTTTATGATTGTATTCATGCAAAACTATCTTCAGTATAGGTTGTTCTAGACATGCAAAGTTTGTCTTGCAGGGGACACATTTAATATATGACGATCGGTTGTAGCATATCGAGAGGAGTGTTATGAATGGTACAATAATAGATGGATCAACATTGTGGACAGTTGGACAAAGATATATTTGTGAGATGCTTAGCAGGTATAGGAAGCACAGGTTAGATGCATAACAACAAATTTACAATTAAAATAAGTGGAATCAGTTGGAATCAATTGCTCACAGAAATGAAAACAGTGAAATTCAGAGTAGAAAAGGGAAAGAGAAACCATTAAAATAATTTATATCATCAGAAGAACATTATTGAAAAATATGGTGAAGTGAACATGATAGGTAAATGAAGAAATCAAATTTTGAATGATTTTTATATATGTTAGTGAAATTCAAGAGGAAGCACCAATGGAAAATCAGTAGCACTGGAAGAGAGGAAAGGAAACATACACAAGTAGCTCTAAATTTATCTACATCTTACAGAAAATTCATTAGAGAGATAGATCCAGAAAGCAATATTAGTAGCATATAGACAGGGAGACATACCTAGAGGGGGAGCTATTATTTTTCCCATGACTGGTTAGAGAAAGTACAGTATCAAGAGGAGACATATCGATAGGGGGAGTTAACCTTTGGTTAAATATGAAGAGAAAGAAAAAAGGTACAAATACATGGGGAGCAGCCCCAAGGGGAGATACCCTTTGCCATTGATGTCAAAGGGGGATAGATAGAAAAAATTATGAGGAGCAATGAACACAGGGGGAGCATGTGCATGAGTGTTTCCATCAATTTTGGTGTTGCCATCAATGAAAAAGGGGTATATTGTTGGAAAGTTGGTTTCAATTGATGTCAACCCTTGGAGAGTGATCTTGGATATTTATTTCAACTCTTAGAGATTGATGTCAACCCTTGGAGAGGTCTAGAGATGTCAAACTATTGATTGACATTTGTATGATCAATATTTATGGTGAGTTAGTTGGGTGCATTTGATGTAGTCTACATGTATCCCCAGAGGTACGACTATGGAACCTGAAGTTGATTAAGGAATATGGACATGAAGGAAAACATTTGATGTATTCTACATGTATCCCCAAAGGTATGGTTATAGGACCTGAAGTTGATTAAGGAATATGGACATGAAGGACAATGAAATTGCAGGTAATACTATCATAGATGGATAGTACACATTGTGTCATTTTCGGGGATATGTGGAATGTCATGTGGTTCCTCACAATTAGTGAGATATTCCCTTGTAAATTTGGAAGCCCCGAAGAGTGGTCAAGAAGCTCCTAGTTGGTTACAAGTCTTGATGAAAGGGTAAAGTGGTTGTAAGAAGAAACCCCTAAAATAAGGAAAGAGGTTACCTAGCACAAGTATAAATACACCTCAAAGAGTCTCTCATTTTTACACACACACTTACATTAAATATATATCTTATGAGTGTTATGGCCTATATTTTGGTAAATCTATTAGTGAATCTGAGGTTGAAGTGGCGATATTTTTCTGAGGAAGCGAAGGTCTGAAGGGTAGAAAGTTTCAGAGTTGCAAAAAACTAAACACCCTAGTTTTCTGAGGTTGTACGTAGGTTGCAAGAGGATAGGTCATGTACATATGTAGGCTGCAAGAGGACAACTTGCATACATACACAGGTTGATTAGAAGACAGGTTGTGTATCTGAGGAAAAATTTGAAAAGGAAGGTACAATTGAATTACGGTAAGGTTTGATGGTACAGAACCGTATGAGAATGGTATGCTTCATGTATTCATGAGTAAAGGTATGTATTTTATGAATTTTTTTTAGGCTTGTATCTTGGATGGTACAGAACATTCTTAAGGCATCTCTTGGAGGCCCTTGATGGTACATGATTGCATATAGTTGAGGAGATATTGTTACATGCTTGAGACATACTCTTGGTACTTGGTATATGGTTC
>CBVK0102839510.1:0-28478 GCA_900067695.1 Picea abies
ATTGTCACTTAAGTGATTAACAGAAATTAAAATATTAACACCAGATAAATGAAGCTCAACAATTTATTTGTTAATAGATAATAAAATTTAATATATTCTTTTAAAGATTCATTTCATCTTCTCAACCTTTCATTTCATTTAATATATTTATATCATTATAAGAATTGAATCTAAATTTGAAGAATAACAATCATTCCTCACAAGCATCCAAACTACACCTAATTGACATTCCTTCATCTTTTTTCTAATAAAAAGCAAAGCATCATACATTCCAAAATCATGGATTGAGATAAAATCATAGATTGAGATATTAATTGAGAAACAAATATACATGGTAAAATCATGAATATTCATGATTAAGATAAAGTTATTAATTGAAAAGAGAATATGCATAATAAAATCATGAATATTACTCATAATTAAACTCATGATTAAGATAAAGTTATTAGATAAAAAGAGAATATGCATGGTAAAATCATGAATATTACTCATGGTTAAAATTGCAGTGGGATGAATCATTATTCATTATTATGTATATTTTTGTTTATAAGATTTATTTATTTTACATCCATTTCAGAAAAGTATATGGCAAGAGATTTTCCCATTTTTGGACGCCAACTACTAAATAAGGACTAATACAAAGAGATTGTCCAAATAGTATTACTCGTCCAAGTTGTTTTGATAGTTAATAATGATTCTATTCCTTGTGAAAAATAACCTTATTGAAAAATAAACATAAGGTCAGGGGTCTAATTGTTATTGTATTATTTTTTGGGGCTAGCTCACGCTGAAAATGTAAAGATGTTAGGAAGTGATATTTGACATACAAGTTGTTCTAACTAAATTTGACCCCTAATTTCTTTAAGAAGAAAGTAGAACTTTTCTGTCCTAATTTCTTTAAGAAAGGAAGTAGAACTTTTCTCTAATCACTTAGTTTAGTTCATTTTATTAATTGGTTCTATTTCATTATAAATTTTTATTTCAAAAATATTTTAAAACGTGAATATCTGATCTTCTAAGTTGATCGAACTCAAATATAACCATCCTTTAAAGTATGAAATAGATGATCGGGATTAACTCTCATGTACAAAGTTGTCATTGCGTTAGTTATACCTTTTAAACCCGTCAGATATAACGATCCAAAATTAAAGCGATCAATGTCTCTTAATTGTTTTCAGAGTGAAGTTACCCAGGTTTTAACCGTATATTTCATGTCCAAAATATCTAACGGTTCTAACACCATCCAAATCGACGACATTAATTATATTCGGGCCTGAACTTAATCATTGGTTAACAAATACTCGCGCGTACGAATAATCTAACAATTATATGAGTCTAATCTAACGGTTCATTTTCCATTCGGGGATAAACATGCGTACAGTTTAAAGAGTTTAAAGGGGATTATCTTCGGCACAAAATGAGAGCAGAGATACAATAAAGAAATGCACACAGATATTGTATATATTCAATAATATAACATAAATGTATCATAGATGAAACCAAAAACATAGATATACAGTAATACACGATTCCCATTAATGAAAGAAATGTAAAGAGACTGTAAAAATACAGAGTGAAAGACTTGCTAGAATGGTGGCAACTTATCTCTGGGAAAAGATGTGACGGCTACTCGCATTCGCAAGAACATGATTACAATGAGGCTTTGAAGGGATTTTTCCAATAAATAGGAATGCCAAAAGCCCTAGACATCCAAAAATCTAACCCTAGGAGATGAAGCGCCAAAATTCATGTGGGTTGTATTTGGGTAAGTTAGTACATCAACTTCCTGAGGTCGAAACGTTTGCATACGATCTCCGTTTTAGGCACATGATAGTCCATTGGAAAGGTATCGTTGAGAAGATTCATTTTGGGGGCTCAATCATGTCTTTGTCCGTCATTGAGAAGCTCGATCCCAAAATACCTTTATTTAGGCACACAAAATGGCCCCGGAAGTTAAAAGCTGCTAAAAATAGTAAATTACCAGAATTGCTAGAAAACTGTTTTGAGCTTGTTGAAAAAGGTGCATGGCCACCGATATCCATCACGATCAATCCTCCCTCCTTAGGGAAAAACGTTTGTTGAATCTTCATCTTGATGAGTTGTTTGCCTTGTTGGAGAAGTTGTGTTGCTTAGCTTGTTGAAGGTTGTCACGAACATGTGGTTGGAAGGGTTGGACCTTTTTAGCGAGTTTGGCTACATGAAATGCCTATGTGCAGAAGGGTTATTTTCACTTTTCTACATCCTTGTTGACCTGCTTCTATTGTATAGAAGGTTCTTGGGGCGAGGTCGTAGTAGTTGCAGTGTCCTTTTGTTCCCCTTTTGAATAGATTGTGAAGAAGCTGAATTTTGCAGTATGAGATACTACCTTGTGGCACTATTTAGGTGGAACAATAGTTGGAACTACCTCTGGTATTCCATAGATATGACCCCCCAATGTAACAATGACACTACGAGGTTGAGACTCATAAATAGCATGGAGTCTCCACATATATGGTTGGCCCAAGAGGACATCACACACATCCAATGGGGAAACATCACATAATACCTCATCCTTGAAGGGTTGGATATCATATGATAATCAACATTGTTGGCTGACACAAAGATCTTATCCCTGGCGAAGCCACCCGATGTTGTATGACTGCGGGTGTGGTGTTGTCGACAATCCCAAATGTTTGATGACCTCTACTGAGATGAGGTTCTTTTCGATTCTGCTATCAAAAATAAAATGCAGCGGGGTCCCCTTCACCCACATCTGTGAATAAAAAAGGTTCTCCCCCTCTTCAGGATCTATTGGTTCTTCTGGTTGAATTGTTGCAGTCTCAACAATAGCAGTGGGGTTTGCATCAATGATTTGTCCCTTACTAGTATTTTCATAATCATATTATGAATCAGGGTTCATCTCCTTGTCTTTGATCTTGGCCACGAATGATTGTTTTGAGAGACATTCATCGATGTTGTGTCAGGGGATTTTGTGCAAATCGTACAATTTTCCAGTGTCCTTCTTTGTCTTCCCGTGACCCTCTTTTCCCATGGCTTGGACTAGTTTCCGGAAGACTATTTGTTAAGGTCTTCTTTGTCATACTTTGGTTGTTGCGGATTTGCATAACCGAACTCTCATTTGTTCTGGTACTTAAATTTCTACTCGTTTTTAACAACATATCGATAAGAAACAACGAGTGATGAGATGTCCAAAAAATTCATTTCAGTTTGGATGTATCTTTGTAGAGGCTCACAGTATTTCAGAACCAAATGTCATTCAGAGTCTTTGATACCCATCTTGGTGCGCAAGGTATGGAAGGTATTGGTGAATTGTAGAACTACTTGGCCCTTCCCTTGCCGTAGTGTGGTCCATCTCATGTACTGTTCCTCATAGTTGCCAACAGGGTAATATTATTCATTTACCGCATCCACAAGAAAAACCCAAGTGGGCTCGTCCCCATATATTCCAGACTCCTCTGTGGAAATTTTCTCCTAGTAAATTTTCGACCAATGTTTGACATGAGGGAGGGCTTTAAGGAGTGCGAAGGTAATCTTTTGTCTATCGAAAAAATTATGAACAGAGAAATAACCTTCTAGCAGATTTAACCATTTGTCTAGGGCTTTTTCATCTATCTATCCCAAATACATAAATATGAAAATTAACTTGTACCTTGAAAGGTGAGGTACTTCCAAAGCGACTACTTGATGAAGATACACCTGTTGCTATCGACAGGCGTTGAAGGATGTGGGAAAAATTCTCCATCATTTCATCCCTCTGTCGCGTGAGAGCTTGCTCAAACAGCATACTGATATGATCGTCTGCTCCATCGTTTTTGTTTTTTTCCGCCTTTGAGGGTTTCTTAGGTGTGAGAGAGCGATTGTCTTCAAGAGAGACAAGATCGAGACCCAACTTGCTATACTCGGACCTCGTTGGGGACATGCACTAAAAAATGATCAAGAGCAACCTGCTCTGATACCACTGATCTGGATTATTTTCGACACAAAATGAGAGTGGAGATACAATAAATAAATGCATAGAGATATCACAGATATTCAATAATATAACTTAAATGTATCATAGCTGAAATCATAAACATAGATATACAGAAATACACGATTTCTATTAACGAAATAAATGTACAGAGACTGTAAAAATGCAGAGTGAAAGACTCGCTAGAATGGTTGCAACTTATCTCTGAGAAGTTATGTGACTGCTACTCACATTCGCTAGAAGATGATTACAATGAATCTGTAAAGACCTTTTTCCAATAAAAAGGAATGCCAAAAACCCTATACATCTAAAAACCTAACCCTATGAGATGAAGCACCAAAATTCATGCTCGCCACATTTGGGTAAGTTAGTACACCAACTTCCTGAGGTCGTAACTTTTGCATACGATCTCCATTTTAGGCGCATGATAGCCCATTGGAAAGGTATCATCAAGGAGATTCGTTTTGGGGTCTCAAATATTCATTCAGATATCATTGTGAATATCCATCCCAAAAAACCTTCACTTAGGCCCTCAAAATGGCCCCTGAAGTTAAAAACTGCTAAATATAGTAAATTACCAAAATTGCCAGAAAATTGTTTTCAGCCAAATGAAAAAGGTGAGTGGCCTTTGATATCCACCTGGATCAATTATGTGCTTTTTGAACTAAATATTCATTGACATGTGGATTCCATTTACCATTTTTTATTATATCTACAATGCATTACATCAATTGATTGAAAGTTCACACGTTCGTGCCATCAATTCAATTAACTCTGTATGCATCGACCATTGAAAAATTACTAATTACATAAAAGGTCGCAAGTTAGGTCATTATTCACTAATGAGAGTCTGCAAGAGGAACTCAGATACTGATTAAAGATAAATTTCCACCATTTAGACTTGAAAAAGGTAAGAAATTGAAACTCAACTCGCATTGTTCGATTTTAAAGTTCATACTGTGAAAGAAAAGGCATAATGCTAGCTAGAAAAATGAAGGGTTCACAATAATTACTAGGACACGATAACATGGTTATTAATAATGTTTTCATTGATGTTTATGATACCATAATGCATACAAAGTCCTCCTTTCAAATTGCAATGCTTATTAACCAAGGGCGTTCAAAAAATTCTGAACATGCATGGCCCTGTAAGAGTAATATGTTTGAAACTCTTTTCCCTTGGATTTATAGTGACCCTAGCCTCATTCATACATTAACGAAGATTTATAATGCAAAAACTCATTTTATTATCTCACATGACAACTTCAGAGATGTGTGTTCAATATCCCAAAACAATGTAGCTAAAATGTAGAATTTATCTCTCAGTAACTCTCCTATTTTAGAACCCGACTTGTTAAAAAAGGTTGAAAGTTGTTCCATCTAGAAAATGAACGCATTTGTACAAAATTTCACCATTGATCCTTCATATACTTTTGCATAATTTCTGGTTAGGGCCAAAGTTTAGTCTCCCATGGCCAGGCTTATGGTTTCATTCGTATCTTATATTCTTAAATATGTTGATGATACCTTAATTGACGAAGTCATCCTAGTTATCATGGATGAAATTACAGATGATGAAGAGTCCAAATTTCATTATACAAAATTTATGGCTCATGATATTCACTTTCAATTAGAATCATTGGAAGGATTGAAATAATTTTGGTATCAATCTTATCTCTTATTTTTAGTGTTATTTTATAAGTCATAATTGTATGAAAAGAAAGGCCTTCAATTTGTTAAAAACATTAAAGCTAGAATTGAACTCACTATCACAAAATGAAGTTCTATTTTAACAGTGTTTGAAGATGGAGATGGATTTCTATAATTTTCTAATCAATTTTTATTTAACACATATCACGTTATCATGGGACATGAGCCTCCTAGAATATCAGTTTCTTATCAACAAAAGTTACAATTTCACCCTTTTCTAAGAATAGGTGATTGGTTCATTTTCAATGGATTTACTATGATTAGAATTTATGTATTTGAGTTAGAACCTTATCAGTTATCCATTTATATTCCTCCTAGATTGTCTTCCTGAGAATATTGCATACAAAGATTAATGATTTATCAATTATATTTTGTCTCAAAGAGGAAAAAAAATTATTTCTTCTTATATAAATAAATTGATAACATCTTATTATTTGAAAAACGATATATCATGGGAGTTTGATCCCTATCATGTAATATCCGAACAACGTAGGAATGTTGGACTACATGTATATCAACATTGTCCAAATACTACTATTGAAATGACAACAAAAAATAACACCTTGAAAGGGGTGCAAAAATGATTTGATTATGGAGAATTGAATCACCATGAATAAGATGGAAAAAAAATAACAAGTGAAGGTTTCAGTAATAGATGTAGTATAAATTCAGTCCACTTATCCTAAGTGTATAATCACGGGATATAAATGACTAGCAAACATCAACAAGCTGCAAATTGGTCTTTCGAACATGGAAATACAAGAAATTGAAGTTGTTAATCTAGAACAGAGGGAAATCAAACAGAGAAATTTTTTAGATACAACCAATGAGGAAAATCAAGAAGATATTTCATAATAAATTAATTTTGTTCTTGGATAATTGGAGAAGAATAAATCAAGAGGGCCTCTGGTCATGGTTTCTTCTGGTTTACCCACAAAAAATGAATTGAATTTCTTTTGGCTTACCTAAAAAGGGTTGTAGCCAATAGAGTAGTGGAGGGATTTATTGTAGATATGTTCAAAATAAGGAAAGATTTCATTTCATGTGTGTGGATCTTTATATTTACCCATCCTCAAGATATGGACAATTATCTTTTCAACCACCTCTGTTTGTTCATCACTCTATGGGTGGAAGGAAATCAATTTGGTCATCCTGGTGTCGATAATCGACCATAGGATGGACCAAAACATGCTCAGGAACCTATTGTCTTGATCAAACATAATAGTTTGTGGGAGCCCAAAATGAACCCAAACATGTCTGAAGAAGATATTGGCAATGGCCTTGACAATGTTGCTCTTCTTGCAAGGTGCCCAAATTTCCATCTTAGAGAATCGATCAATGACCATGAACACATAGTCATTCCCATGCATGGTTGAAGGTATATAGGACATGGATTCCATGGATATTGACTGCCAAGGAATATATGTAGTAGGCATAGGAGTGTATATCCTTTATTTATTGATGGCAGGCTTGGAAATGGTGTAGGAAGTGCAAGATATGATGTACTTGCAAACATCTTGTCGAAGCTTCAACAAATAAAAATGAATTTGCAGTACTGCCATTGTATTTTCTACGCCAAAATGTCCCTATCCATGGCTATAATTATATTCTTAGATCATATTTTCATGCCCACTTGAAGGAACACAAAAATGGCTCAGATGACATAACAAACCATCCTAGATATGAAATTTGGGAAGTAATTTTATTGCACTCAATGTCTGGTAGGAAGTACCAAAGTCAAATTCATTATTATAAAATTTTGGCCATCCATATGTCTCATGTCCATAAGAGTTAAGAAATTTGGTTAGCGCTGCCACTGGGGGTCCACTGAGGAAATCTGCGACATGCTTCGTGCTACCCTTCTTTTACTTGATATTCAAGTGAAATTGTTGCATGTACATGGACCACTCATGATGGTGGTAATTATGTAACTTTACTTGTGTATTCATGAATTGCATAGGCCAATTGTAAGTGTGTATGATCATTTCCTTCCAAGAATGTAATGCTTCCACTATTGACATGCCTGAATAATGGTGTATGTCTCGTAGGTGGGGTATCTTTGAAAAACATCAGATATTTTTTCACTTTGATAGGTTATCAAATTCCCATGTTGAGTGAGGACTACATTGATAGCATAATCTGAAGCATCTGTATCAATCTCAAATGGTTGTTGTAGGTTTGACAAAATGAGGATTATTGTTAAGGAGAGGTGAAATTTCAAATCCTCAAATGTTTTATGTTGGGGCATGAACCACAAAAAATTGGCCTTCATGCCACCCTTGGTCACCTAGCCTAGGGCCCAAGTGATATGAAAGAACCCCATCAAAAAATTTCAGTAGAAGTTGGCGAGTTCCAAGAAGCTTTAGAGCTCGGTCATTGTCTTTGGGGTTGACCAATAACGAATAACTTGGATATTGATTGGATCCACATGTACACCCTACTCATTCATGATGTATCCAAAATATTGGATTCTCTACATGGAAAGGAACACTTCTCCAAATTGGCTTGTAGCTTGTGTTATTTGTTATAAAACAAAGATCGTGGAGCAATAAAATAAAACAAAGAAGATAGAAAATATAATAGAGACATACATATACGTCATTCACCCAGTGTGGGCCATGTACACAAGATAAATTTTCAGGTCCTTCATTTTTATTATCCGAAAAAATTACGAGATACAACCTACAACACCCCCATTGTAACATCCTCTTCTTTGTATCACAATCTCCACTCTCAGAATACAATATTCACGATCATAAAAAACTGACATATAAATCCCTCATAAAAGAGGGTTTCCTTCTAAGGAAACAATACCTTAAAATAACTTCTACTGTCATATCTACGACCTTATAATGAATGATCTAGTTTGACTACGAAATTACAATATTTTACAAGGAAATGTTTCCTAATATTACCTAATGTACCTTCTCGACTATACTCCAACTTGGTCCTAGAAAATTTCTCATCTTTACCTTCATGCTTGAAGACCAACTGAAACTAAGAAGCAACTTAGTTTCTCCCTATTTACTCCCTTTGTTAACATGTATGTAGGATTCTAGCTAGTAGGTATCTTTTCCAACTTCAAATTTTCATCTTCCAAGATGGATCATATGAAATATTACCTGAGATGTATATACTTAGTCTTTGAATGGAAGGTCTATTTTTTGCAAGATTAATGGAACTCTCACTATCACAGTGAAACCTGCTATTCTCCTACTTCTTTCCCAATTCCTCCATAAACCTCTGTAACCAAATCATTTTTTTACTAGCCTGTATAGTAGCAACATACTATGCTTTTGTTGGTTAAAGTGAAACAACCTTTTGTAGTTTTGAAATCCAAATTATTTTCTTTCCACCTATAGTAAAAACATACCTTGTGGTGCTCCTCCTGCTATATTTATCACCTTCCATATCTGAATCAACATATCCATGTAGAACAATGTATAAACCTCCAAAACATAATTGATCAGAGATCTTTTCATCGATTGACTTATAAAGAATTGCATTAAATGAGCATAAATTAAAGTGCACCATTAAAGAAGGAAAAACTCAATAATGAAGAGACGTAAGCATCAATTCTGAATACAAAAACTTGATAACGGAGTTCGTCCCTGGTGGACTATGTCTCCGGGCCCTGTGCTCAAATGGGTATGATTTTTCATTAACTCAACAAAAGAATATGTCAAAATACATAAGTATACCTGATGGGTAAACTATATGTACTAATTTCCGTCAATTAAATTGTCAGCCCAGGGTAAGTAAACATAGAGTTGTGACACAATATGAGTCAAGGAAGAAAGAAAAGATAACAGAAAGATTACCTAGCTAAAATGATAGTATACCCTAGGGATCAACAGTCTTTTCAGTTTACAATTCTACTTTAAAATATGACTTTTAAAATGCATTTAAACAACATATTCGATGTTAAATATACAAAACAATCTTTAATTAATGAGCTTTAAGAAATCTAGAACTATGAATTATTTAATCTAAGTATCTTTAAACAATCTAGGATTATGAACTATTTAATCTAAGTACGCAACATTCTGAATAAACAAACAATCTCTGAATAAGAAAACAATCTATCATAATTATCTTTACAAGTGAACTCTATTCCTAAAGAAAAACCTCACAATTATTTTTATCTTATAGAGAATAAACACTAATCTACCTCACTAAAATCAAGAGTATTGTGACATTATTCAAATGTGATGATTGTGTCTACGATGTCGAATTACATCACGATGGTATCTAACCACTAATGAAAATTCAAGTAGAACTAAATCGATTCTAACTTCTACAGAGAAATGCAGAGTATGGATAAGGTAGTCTATAGAAAGTTGTGCCATCATAAAAAAAACATTAGATGTTCTTGTAATCCATGTGACCTATGAACATTGTGCAGAAGAGATTCAAGATCAACCACTTTCTCTATCACACTAATATAGGAAACTACTCTGTACAGAATCGATAATTCATTCAAACCTACAAACTCGTAACTAATACTAATTAGAAATCATAATTCAAATTCATAACTAGGATATCATTGAAAAATCATAACTCAACATCAAATTTTGTCTTATCATGTTGATGCTAAAAACAATATTAACAAGTTATGAAAACCTACAAAGAGTGTTTGAAGATTACAAATTAATAAAATGGACTATGTCTAAATAGGTACTCTACAAAGTGATTTATAACTTATGAAATAGAGAAAAGAGGCATGATAGCATAATTAGACAGTTTATAAACATGTGAGCTACAACCTGCAATCAAGATGTTAGGAATCAAAATATAAACAAGTAACCATGGATGTCCACAAATTCTTTGTAATACACACAATCGAGGAAGTGAGCTGCATGTTAGGAGAGAATTAAACAAGCAATTCGAAATTAAAGAGATATACACAATGATATGAATTAGACAAGCAATTCAAAATTTGTAAGTGATAAAATTCAAATATGAAAATACAAATATATATTGATATGAACAACTACCCATACCACTAGTGGGCCCCCCAGAAGGTTGTGACACTAATTCAATAGAAACACACAATCACATAATCAATATGACATTGATATTAATCGCCAAAAAAAAGTGTACAGTTAAATTGAAGATAATGTGTGTGTCGATAAATAAAATCCATGTCTCTTCATAGAATGTGCAACAAGTATTTATAGAGATTATATAGAGCTTTAGAGGTCTACCACTGGAAGGCTCGACAATCTCTAAAAACAAAAATACATTAAATTCCATTAAGAGAACACATTATGTCCAACAACTTCGTGCGCTCAAAATAGTGTCCATTGCAACTACCCAACTCTGAATGCAATGAGTTCCATAGATGGAGGACGTGAGTGGGCACAAAACCCTTGTTTTTGACTCGCCCATTGAAGCCTGTCGATATGCCAACCGCCAACTCGATTGCGCTCCGAGCACCAGTTCGAGTGTCAGATGGAGTGCCATGTGGAGGTATGGACGAAGGACTGGATGGAAAGACGGATCACATTTTGGTCCTATTGCAAGCAAACAAGAAACATTAGAACATTGTAATCATTCAACTAAAGACGAATTAACATAAAACCATTGAAAAACGATGATTACACATACCTCATTTTGTTCCATGGTGAATTGATGCACAAATATTTATAATACCTTTAAAAAGGACTAAATACAAGAATAGAATGTATAATTTTCATATTAAAAGAGGATTTGGTCATTGAAAAAATAGTCAAAACAACAAATCAACATTTCTCCCATGCCTAAGAGTTTGCAGGTCCCTCTACAAACAAAAGTGGATCACCCAAAATAGCTATACTCTTGAAGGAATAGGTGGATTAGCTTTAGAATCTTCTCCCTCATGGTCTGGGGACTTTGTCTTCGTCCTTTTCTGATGTTTCAATTGTGTCATCGGACTATGATTGGTGGTATTCATCTGATCAACAAATCGCTGAAGAGAGTTTACTTTTGCTTGCAGAACAACATTGTCATCGTGCAAATGTTGAGCCACAGTTTCTCGTTATACCAACTGTTGAAGTAGCTAAGCATTCTCTTTTTGGAATTTCTCAATATCTTGGGTTTTATCAGATGTCTCAAGAGAGGAAGTCTTAGGCTCCTTAATAGATGTAGAAGGTATATCAACTTTAGAAGAAGGTGTAGGAATATGGGAGGAGGGAGTAACGGTGTTTTTGTGATTAAGAATTCATGTAATAGGTTCATATTTGATCTCTTTATCATGCATAGACTCCTCTGTAGAAACTTCTTTAAGTTTATTATGGGGGTTCTCATGGTCAGAGACAATTGAATGGGATCCAAAGTACTTGGGGGTTTTATATTGGGCTTGGCACTCATACTCCAAGTGCTTCTTCAAAAGGATTTCCCCCTGAATCCATTAGCTTCTCTCCTCTTTGTAGCAACCGAAGGAAAATCTTGATGAAATCAATCTTGTATCTTCTTAGGTTTATAGATGATAGGTGTTGAAGGAAATTGGGAATTATCAATAGGTTTCTTAATTTTCTTACCATATGAGGTTGTAGGGGAATCAATAGTTTTCTTGGATTTCTTATCAGATGGGGAGATAGTTTGAACTGGAGGGTTTTTATTTTTCATAGAGTGAGGATTAGGTGGGGTGATATCCCATGAATCGACTGATTTCTTACTTGTCTTAACTGTGAGATGGGGATTTGAAAATTGGTATAGGAAATCTTCCCATGTATTACTCTGTTTTTTCAATTTTGATATAATAAGAAATTTAGTGAGGCCATGCTTAAATAAACTGTTGTGAGGGTTGAAAATTTTTTTACAGACTTGGGAAGACATCCTCTCGAGGTTTTTCAGAAAATAGAAGGGAAAATTCAGGGGTTTGTTGACTTGAAATTGGGCCAAAAGATGGAAATGACGGTATTTAAAAACAAAGTACCTATATTCACAAGTGATGAGCCTGGTAATTATGATAATAGGGTTGATTAATTCATATATGATCCACTCTTTTGAATACCCTTTGGCTCCAGAGACATTTTGGTATTTAGGTTTGAACACCCTGTTATAACTTGGACATGGTAGTTGATGGTGTTTGAACCACCGATTTCCAACCCATGGAAATTCCTTGGTCGAGGCAATGGATTCCTCGGAGACTGAGAAGACCAGAGTCCCTACATGATAAATTCTCCCATCAAACTCGATATATAATTGTAGAGAGACTCCATCATCGTGCCTGTGCAGACTAGATAAGAATGGTCCCCAACTAGTGTAGAGGAAGACTTCTTGACACAGTGAAAATTATGGAATGTTTAGTAGCTCAGTGTAGAAAGATGGTTCATAACAGTTGGGCATGGTTATAGAGTAATAGATGAGTAGGAGGACAAAATTGGGCAGAGGTAGAGCATGATATAGCAAGTAGTGAATGAGAGAAATAGGTAGGGTATGAGAAATCAAGACAACATACCCATTTATTAATGCAATTGTAATGGAAATTGTTGAATTGTGGGGGAATTTGTCATACACGAACTCCATGTCTCATCATAATTGCGGCGAGTTTGAATTTGAATGGGCTGTACTTTGGAGTAAAAAAAATCATGTAAGAAATTATATCAGTGTCCAAGTCTTCGACTTGGACATTTGATCATAAAATGCATTTGTAATTTTAATGTGATCACCAAAATGAAATTTGAAAAATACACCATTTAATTCATATAATTCATCACTGCAATGATGTAAATCAATTCGAGTGATCATACCTGAATGTGATCATGATAATTTACATTGTATACAATACCTCATCTGATCCTCCAGAAGGTACTCCATCTGGTCCTCCAAATGAAACTCTATCCGGTCCCCTGTGTAAGTGAAAACTATCCCATAGTAAATGAACGTTCTCCCATAGCACTCAAATGGGATGATTTCTGGCAAGCATGGTGAACAAGAGCATGGATAGGATGAGCATGAATAATATTATACATTTTTATTGTCTTTTTCATCGATCTGTAGAAATAAAAACAATTTTTTCCTCTTTTCACAGGCTTGTAATACAGATGGCAATGAGTATTTAGCAGTTGTTATCGATCTGTAACTGTTACAAGGAACAATTAAGTATAATCAGTCTTCCATTTCATAAACATAAAAATGCACAGTAGGATTATAACACACAAAGTTATGTCAGTAGTATAAAACGTATCATACCAATACAATATGAAAGAATTTTGATATAGATCCTACTTCCTCTTCTCATGGTTTGTAATACAGATGATAGTGTTTAGCATTTGTTAGCTTGGGAAACCCCTCCCCCACTCCTAAGTATTGTCACACCTCACAATTAAAGATATAGGAAACCAGTCAATTCTCCCTATAGCCTAAGATTTATAGTTTTCCAAGTGTAGAGATAAATTTCACACATTAGCCTGACAAGAAGGTTAAAATATGGCCCCACCTATAAGAGAAAACATCCCACATATAGTTAAGAAGAGGTAGGTAGAGAGTCTTAGGATTGTCTTAAAGTTAGTTCCCAATGGCAGATTGATGGAGTTCATTTACCTTTTCTTAACCATGCATACGTCTTTTCATATTTTATTATAAGTAGTGTTGTGCATTAGGACAAGTTTTAAGAGTTAGGAATTTTATTTATTGTTTGTCAGATCATCACCCTCTCTAGGTAGAATGTCGTGCTGCCAACAAGCCTGTTCATTACTTTGATTGGTTTACCCATTCATACCATAGGCTAGTACTCAAAGCCAACACACCTGTTCAATATCCTGACAGGGTAGCCTCTTACACCCTTTTACAGTAGAGAATGGTCCACCATATTTTAATATTTGTGTATAAATATTTCTTTTTGCAAGAAGATGGGGAGGTAGCTCTGATTTCTTATTTGTTTTTGGACTGGGATAGTATTTAAGTTAGAGGATGACTCTTCTTTATGTATTCCTTATAGATTGTCCTGATGTAAGGGATACTTAAGTGGTCATAGACAATCTAAATATATGGTATAATCAATCATTTTCAATGTGTAGTGGATGGTACCATTGGAAAACAAACAAAAGGTATCTTCAGTCCCTACTCACTTTCTTCTTCTTTTTGAAGTTATATTGATGTTTTCATGGTTAATCGCTAATAAAACCTTCTTGATACTCTTTCATAAAGATAATTTACTTATCTACTCAGTGATCCAGGTGGATATCGGTGGCCACCCACCTTTTCCAATTGGCTCAAAATAGTTTTCTGGCAATTTTTGTAATTTACTATTTTTAGCAGTTTTTCAGGTCCTGAAACTTTCGGAGCCATTTTGAGGCCCTAAAGAATGTTTTTTGGGAAAACAAGGAGCAACATTGATGTTCCTTACATGTTTATTCCAAAATGAATCTCCTCGACGATACCTTTCCAATGGGATATCATGTGCCTAAAATGAAGATCGTATGAAAAGGTTACAATGCTGGAAAGTTGATGTACTAACTTACCCAAACGGGGCCCACATGACTTTTGGCGCTTCACCTCCTAGGGATAGTTTTTTGGATGTATAGGGTTTTTGGCATTCCTATGTATTGTAAAAATGCCTCCAAGGCCTCATTGTAATCATCTTCTCATGAATGAGCGCAACCGTCACATCTCTTCTTAGAGATAATCTGCCACCATTTCAACAAGCTTGTTTTCCACTGCATTTTGCATTTTCAGCCTATTTCCTTATTGAATAGAAAATCGGTTTTACTATATCTTTGTTATTTTCTGTTAAGCACCTATTTATAATCTATATTCATTTCATTCTTATCATAAAATCTAGATCAGTGGTATCAGAGCAGTCTGTTACTTGTCGTCTTAATGCATGTCCCCAATGAGGTCGAAGTACAAAGAGTTGGGTCTCGAGCTTGTTTCACTTGAGGAAAAAAGATATCACACGCCCAAGCGACCTCTCATGGAAGGAGAAAATAAATATGATGGGATAGGAGATCCTTTGAAATTTTTTCTTGAGGAAGACCTCACACAACAAAGGAATGAGATGATGGATAGTTTCACGCAAATCCTTTAGCGGTTACTAACAGGCGACACATCTTCTTTGAGAGGAGGCACCGCCCCCTTCATGGTACAAATATAATTTGATATTCCTATATTTGAAGGTCAGATGGATGAAAATGTTGTAGACAGGTGGTTGGATCTACTAGAAGGGTATTGTTCTGTCCATAACTTTTCGAATAGATAAAAGATTACTTTTGTGCTACTCAAAGTCATTCCCCATGTCAAAGATTGGTGGGAAAATTTCTGTGAGAAAGAGGAAATAGAGGAACCCTCATTATTTATAGTCACGACCACCTAGGAATCTTTCAAGGATGCTATTAAGGAACAATACTACCGTGTCAAAAATTATTATGACTTTCATACCAAATGGACCACACTTCATCAAGAAGGACATCAAGTAGTGCCATATTTCACAAATATCTTCAATACCTTGCACACCAATCTGGGTATCAAAGATTCATAGTGACATCTAGTGCTCAAGTATCATGGTTCTCTTCATAGATACATCCATACCGAAATGGAATTTCTAGACATCTCATCCTTTGGCTTGGCCTACCTATATGCCGTCAAAATCGAGCAGAAGCTCAAACAAAACACACGGAAATTTGGGCCTAGGAACCCCTAACAAAAAAATCTAGGAAACGGCAGCCCCAACCTAGAAAACAAAGGAAAGAGAAAAGATGGATAGTATCATAACAAGCAATCCAAGCCACAAGAAAAGAAGGACATCGAAAAGACAAAGAAAGACACTGGGAAGTGGTGCGACTTCCATAAGATCCCTTAGCATAACACTACGGATTTCCGCTCAAAGGAATTGTTGGTGGCTGAAGTGAAAGCCTTTGAATCAGATGTGGGTTCTGACTATGATTTAGAACTAGAAAGGGGAATATGAATCATTGACGTGGAACCCAGTGCCACCATTTCTACCACCAAGATCCAACATGGTGAACCAAACAATCTAGAAGAAGGAGAATGACTCTTCTATTCACAGATGTGGGTAAAAGGCACACTACTACACTTCATCATTGATAGAAGTAGCTGAAAGAACCTCATCTCAGTAGAGGTAGTCAAGTGGTTGGTCCTACCAACAATTCCACACCACAACCCTACACCATTGGATGGCTCTACCAAGGAAGTGATCTCCATGTTAGCCAATAGTTTCGACTGTCGTATGACATCAATCCCTTCAAGTATGAGGCATTGTGTGATGTTGCTCCTCCTGAAGTTTGTGATGTTCTTTTGGGACAACCTTATTTATGAAAACGTCATGTTGTATATGAGTCTAGGCCTCATAGTGTTATTATTACTTTGAACAGGATATTGTACAGGATACCCGAGGCAGTCCCACCTAGTGGTATTTCCTTGATCTCTGCTAAGAAATGCAGGAAGGTCATATCTTAGATAGGAAATTTTTTATTCTTCATGATTCACTCTTAGAATGAGTGAAATATGATAGCCACATACAGGGTCTATATGTCCGACCTCTCCACACAGCAGAAGCAAGTAGATAAGGTCATGGAATAATACTCAGATATCTTTTTCTCACCTACTGGGGTACCTCTGCACTGCTAGGTCAATCACCCCATCAATTTGACCCCCAATGCATCGCTTCTCAATAGGCCGATCTATCTCCGCTCTCTGGTAGAGAATCAGGAGATCAATCGACAGATCCAATAAATGCACCACAAGGGGAACACCTATCCCAAATCATCACCGTGTAGGAGCCCAATCATGTTGGTACATAAGAAATATGGAACCTGGCAACCTTGCATTGATTACTGAGCTCTGAATAAAATAACATTCAGAAATCAATACCCGATTCCCAAAATCGAAAACCTCCTTAATCAACTCACAGGGGCCAAATACTTTAACAAGATTGATCTGAAGTCTGGCTACCACTAGGTCCCAATAGAACAGACAGATGTATGGAAGACTGCCTTCAAGTTAAGGGAAGACCTTTTTGAATGGTTGGCCATGCTCTTTGGTTTGAAAAATGCTCCAACCACTTTCATGGGGATGATGGATGATATCCTATGACCATTCACAAATACATTTGTAGTGGTGTATTTGGATGGCATTCTCATTTACAACAATAATTGGGCCAAACACTTACATCATATTCAACAGGTTCTACACACCGTGCGATAGCACAAGATATACGACAACTTAGGAAAACGCTCCTTCGGCATGGACAGGGTCCATTACCTAGGCTACGTCATTGATCAGCATGGCATACATGTGGATCTATCCAAGCTCCAAGTCATCTGTGACTAGCTATCCCCAACCACACTCATTGAGCTTCAGAGCTTCTTGGGCCTTGCCAATTTCTACTGCAGGTTCATGTTAGGATTCTCCCATATTGGATGGGCCCTCAGCCAAATAACTAGGGGTGGTGGTAAGGTGAAATGTGTGTGGGCTCGATCCCAACAACATGCATTAGATGATTTGAAACAATGCTTGTGCTCATCCCTAGTACTTTCACTACCAGACCTGCAATATCCCTTGGAGATCAACACATGTACTTCAAACTATGTTGTGGGAGTCATTCTCACTCATCACAGCCACCTCGTGGCCTATAACAGTGAAACACTATCATATGTTTTCTGTAAGTACCCTACTTACGACAAATAAATGTACTCCATTGTGAAATATTGTCTTCAGTGAAGACATTACATTATTGGGAAGGAGAGAGTCATACACACTGATCATAAGCCACTGCAATTCATGCAGACATAAGGAAAATTGCAGAATGACGGCCATAAAAAGTGATCCACATACTTGCAACAATTCCAACTCAACATCAAGTATAAAACAGGAAGCACCAACCATGTTGTCGATTTCCTCAGCAGACCTCCAGTCATGAAACTCACCATGGTGCTAGAATCTTGCGGCCATGAGACCTTTGGATGGCCCCAACTATATGAGATAGACCCGGAAGTTTCCACCACCTACCAAATGTTGGGTGCAAACACAGTTGTCAATAATTTCCATCTTCAGGATGAGTTGTTGTGTCGTCTGGGCTATATCTGTGTTCCATCAAGTGAGCGAGCGAAGCTGATATGGGAAGCTCACTATATTTGGGTGGCAGGACACTTCACCATCGAAAAGACAATGATGATTCTACAGAAACATTTCTACTAGTTGGAAATTCAACAGGAGGTCAACAAGTATATCAAGTCCTGCATTGTCTGTGCTATTGCCAAACCGATGACTAAGAAACAGGGCATATACACCCCTCTTCCTACTCATGACAATCCATGGGAATCAATCTCAATTGACTACATGTTGGGCCTCCTGTCCACCAAGTGGGGAAATGAGTGTGCTTTTGTGGTTTTTGATCTCTTTTCTAAGATGTCGATTTTGGATGCCTACAGGAAGAGCATCACACCAAAGGCCATTGCCAAGCTCTTATTTGAATGAGTCTGGTACATTTTGGAATCCTACATACCATTGTCTTTGATCAGGACATTTGATTTCTCAGGACATTCTGGTTGAGCCTCTCGTCACTTCTGGACACCAAGCTCACCAAATCCATGGCCTTCCACCCTCAGAGAGATGGCCAAACCGACGTCGTAAATAGAATGATTTTTCATATCCTTTGCATGTATAATTCCAAGAACCCTCACACATGGGATGATACCCTTCCCTATTTCCAACATAGCTACAACTAATCCCTTCATAACTCAATTGAACACAACCCCTTTCAGGTGGGGTTGGGATTCCAACCATTGGGTCCCATAGATGTTGCACTTCCCCTTGTGGTCACCTCGATCGACTCATCTCCTGCTCCAACTAAAGTTGAAAAAGCCACCTGGTTCATTGAGTAGATCTAGCACATTTTCCAATAGGTTCAGGATATCCTACATAATTTCAATGGCAAGTACAAGTAGCACCATGATCAACATCGGGTGCCACATAAGTTTCAGGTGGGCAACAAAGTTTGGTTGCACTAGAAGAAATAACGCCTTAAAGGACCCCATCATAATACTCTCCCACTCCATTATGGGTCATACACCATCACCAAGGCCATGGGGGATAATTCTTTTGAGTTGAACATTCCTCCTTTCCTTGGCCTGCACCCAATGTTCAATGTGCATCTCCTTCACCCTTATTTCCCACCATTATTGGACACCTCAGAAGTAGTAGAACAATTGACACCAACAGAGCTCAACCCCAACTGCATACAATAGGAATCCAATGATCATATTGTGGACACACAGATCAAGGGCACTCGACAACAAAGGATCCAACTTTATTGAGTCGTCAAAATAGGGTAACTCCTACACCAAGGCAAGTGGATCACTTGGGGCCAAATTGAGTAGAAATTTTCTCATCTGATGGGGGAACTCAACACAATGGAGACCATTTCTTCCTAATGTGAGAGGATTGGTCTAGGTGGATATCGGTGGCCACCCACCCTTTCCAACTCGCTCAAAATAGTTTTCTGGCAATTTTGGTAATTTACTATTTTTAGTAGTTTTTCGGATCCTGAAACTTTTGGAGCCATTTTGAGGCCCTAAAACACATTTTTTTGGGAAAACGAGGATCAACATGGAAGTTTCATATATGTTTCCCCGAAAATGAATCTCCTCAACGATACCTTTCCAACAGGCTATCATGCGCCTAAAATGGAGATCGTATGCAAAAGTTACGACCCCAGGAAGTTGATGTACTAACTTACCCAAACGGGGCCCACATGACTTTTGGTACTTCTTCTCCTAGGGTTAGGATTTTGGATGTCTATGGTTTTTGAAATTCTCATTTATTGTAAAAATGCCTTCAAACCCTCATTGTAATAATATTATTTCGAATGAGCACATGCGTCACATCTCTTCTCAGAGATAAGTGACCACCATCCCAACAAGCTTGTTTTTCACTGCATTTTATAGTTTCATCTTATTCCCTTATTGAAAATAAAACCAATTTTACAGTATCTTTGTTATTTTTTGTTAAGCACTTGTTAATAATTTGTAGTCATTTCGTTCTTCTCATAAAATCCAGATCACTCATGGTTCTTGGGGAAATTGTACTAGTAACCTATAGGTTTGATAAGACAAGGTGTCACTTCCTTATATTCTCCAGTGGTAGAGGTTATGAGAAACTTCCATGAAATATGCCTTACGAGAAAGGAATATATAAATCTTGTAAAAAAGTCTAATTTAAAGAACAAAATTTCTAAGCATAACAAAAATTCATTATCCAATTGGTGGTTAAGAAGTCAACAGACTTCAAATATAGAACCATCTTCTTATGAAGTAAAATACTTCCCTTTTTATCTCCTTGGAGTTGTCTACTTGTGGTTAGATGAACACCTTCAGAAATCTCTAAAATTGTTTATCAAAAAAAAAACACACTTTAAAATATTTACATATGTACAATCAGAAATAAAAAAAATATGTGGGAACAATGGGAGGGAGAAGAAACTTTCCCATCCACCAAGGCCAATGCCTTGTCGGCTGACATGACCTATAGAAAATATTTTTTGGAAATGGTTTTGTGTTAAATTTTAAGTTGATGTCAATTCAGTACAAAAGTGACCCGTCCATAATCGATTTTTTTTATGTTAACAACCCGATTATCATACATGGTAACTAACTCATAAGGACCCAACCATCGAGTGATACATTTTCCTTTAAAAATTTTGAATCATGAATCAAACAACAAATCCTAGTTACCAGGTTGAAATTGTTTCTTTTTAATAGATATATCATGCCACTTGCTCCTCTGCTTTTGAACTAAAATTGTCTGTTGGATAGCATCTTGTCTAATCTGATCTAATTCGTTCAATTGTAGGGCTCATTGTTTTTTTCCCCATCTAAGTATAATCCCAATTGTGTAGGAATACAAAAAGTCCTTACCTGGAATTCAATTGGTATAAGTAGTTGTTTTCCATAAACTAGTTTGTATGGGGTATGCCCAATGGTGTTTCTCTAGGTGGTACGATCTGCCCACAAGCCTCTAGAAGTCTATCAGCCCAATCTCTATGGTGTAATTGGATAGTTTTGGTTAAGATAGTTTCCAATACTTTGTTTGTTGACTCTGCTTGGCCATTATCTTGTGGGTTATATGGAGAAGAATTATGATGCTTTATCCCATACTTTTTTGTTAATTCCTTCATCAGCTTAGAACTGAATTGTGTACCCTGGTATGTGAAAATATCATGAGGAACACCAAAGTAGGTAAATATGTATTCATAAATTAACTCAACAACATATTCTTCAGTAGCCCTAAACAACACTTTTTCCTCTACCCACTTGGTGAAATAATCTGTAAAAACAATAATATAGTTCTTCTTACGAGACATGGGGGAAATTGGTCATACAAAATCAAGGGCCCATTTCTCAAAAGTTTCTATCATAACTTGGGAACATAAGGGAATTTCATCAGATGATGTGGGTCTTCTTATCCTTTGACAGTTATCACAACTTCTCACATATTTGGCAGCATTCTTAAAAATGTTAAGCCAATAGTAACCTAAATGTAAAATCTTATATGTTGTATGTTTATTAGAAAATTTTCCACCACATGGTCCATCATGACAAATTCATAGGATATCTAGTATATTTTCTTCCTAGACACATTTACGAATGATCAAGTCTGGTCCAGTACGAAAAATGTCATGGCCAACCCAGAAGTAGTTATCACTTTGCATTATAATTTGATGTTTTTCATTAGGTGACAAATAAGCTGGTAAATTTCTAGTAGCCAAATAATTTTCCATGTCTACAAACAATGGAGTGTTTATGGAGATGGAAAAGAGATGTTCATATGGAAAATTATCATCAACAAGAATATTATCAACCTCATGATTAATGTGCAAGATAAAATCAACTACTAAGTTCTCTTTTACTGGTCGGTCAAGGATGATGATATTGAACTCTTGTGATAACAGGAGCCACCTAGTTACTTGGCCATTGGTAATAGGTTTGTTCATGGGAATTCTAATGACAGAGTGATGTGTATATACAAATACCTCATATCATGTGATATAATGATTAAACTTATTGATGGAATGGACAAATGCTAAGAATTCTTTTTCGGTGATTGTATAGTTCATCTCGACAGGCAACAAGTTATTACTCACAAAATAAATGGCATAGGATTGTTCGTCTTCTTTTTTTCCTAATACTCCTCTTATTGCAGTATCAGAGGCATTAGTAGATATGTGAAATGAAAGGGCCCAATTGGGTCCCCTAAGAATTGGTGCCACAAATAATTTACCTTATAAAGTTTCAAAGGCAGTTTGAAAATGGTCAATCCAAAGAAACTCAACATATTTTGCAAGCAATCCAAACATTGGTGCAAAAATCTTCGTAAAATTCTCAATAAATCATTAGTAGTATCCAACATGTCCAATAAATATTCTTACCTATTTTTGAGTCTTTGAAGGTGGAAGTTTGATGATTACCTCAATCATAGAAGGATCCACTTTAATCCCTTCAGATGAAACATGATTCCCTAAAACTACTCCTTTAGTCAATAACATTTTACACTTTTCATGAATTAAGGATAGATTCATTTCTTGACATCTAATAAGAAATTTCTTCTGATTGTCTAGGGATTCCTGATAAGTATTACCATATACTGCAAAATCATCCATATACACTTCCACACAATCATGAATGAGGTTAGCAAATATCCCTAATACTGCTCGTTGAAATGTGGCAGGAGCATTAGAAAAACCAAATGGTAAGATCCTATAGGCATAGGTGCCCCAAGGGCAAGTGAAAGTTATTGTCCTGATCCTCAGGTGTTATGATAATTTGGTTGTATCCGCTATATCCATATAGGAAGGAAAAGTATCGCTTCCCTGAAAAGGTATCCAAGACTTGGTCAATGAAAGGGAGAGGAAAAAAATATTTGAGAGTGGCCTTATTAAGTTCTCGGAAGTCAACACAAATTCTCCACTTTCCAGTTACTTTCTTTGGAACCACTACAAGCAGGGATACCCATTTAATATTAGATATTGGATAAATAAAAGAGGCATTCAATAGTTTTTGTATTTCCTCCTTTACTATATCCTTTAGTACCAGATTCATCCTTCTCTGGGGTTTCCTAACAGGTGTTACTTCTACCTGGGTATATATGTGATGAATGCATGTGACATGGTGTATACCCTTCATATCGTTATATTCCTAGGAAAATTCTCTTAATTGGTCCTTAAGGAAATTTACTAATTATTCTTGTTGATCTGCATCTAGTCTAGAATTTATATGTAGGAATTTCTGAGGACTAATATCATAAGGCCTGGTATAAGATATGGCAGATTCATCTATCTGAAAAATAAAATATGTTGAAGACAAAGTTGATGGGTCCAACTGTTCTTGAATTTTTTCACCAAACATGTACTCAAATTGGGAAAACGATTGTGGAAAATCTACACACGTGATTGTAGAAATAAATTGATTTAGCACATTCTACGTTGTTTGGTCCTTGAGTGCCCAATAATGATCACTAGGAAACAATATTTCTTCCTAGTTCTCATTCTCATATGGAAATTCAAGCCACTACAGATTCTCCATAACAGGTTGAGCTGGTGGGTATATGGTAAGCTTTTGTATAGAAATTCCATCAGAGATAGTCATTTCACCTTCTCTAAATCCAATAAATGCATTGGATGTGATCAACCAAGGTCTTCCCAAGATAAAGAGATTCCCTTTAGCAGGATCCTTTGAATGAATGACAAGAAAGTCTACTAGATATTCCCATGATGCTAATGTGACTATGATATCATCTAAGATTCCTTCAGGTATGACTTTTGTCTTATCTGCTAATTCCAAAATAGTTGGGGTATGTCTAAGGAGGGGTTTCAACTGTAATTCCTCTGAGGTAGTAATAGACATAACATTAATGGCTTCCCCTACTTCTATGAGAGTATTTCCAATGGGAAACTTATTAATGTTCATTGTTACTACGTGATTCCCTGGGTTTGCATACTTTGTGACCCTAGGTTTCTCTGATATGTATTCAGAAAATTCTCCTATCAAAGGTATTATTGGATGATCTTTCAATGTCCTACCTAGTTTATTGATAAACAATTCCTTGATCACCTTACTGTAAATTGGAATTTTCTTTCTGGCTTGTAACAGTGGAATTTTGACACAGATGTTCTTAAATTCATTTAAAATGTCGAATTATGGTCAAATCGTTGGTTTCTCAATTGATAATATCTCTAGATAAGGAGGGGATTTTGTAATATGTGAATATTCACTTTAGGGAAGCTTTTGTTCTTGGTCTTTGGGCATGATAACATCTTCCCACTTAGTGGCATCCATGGTTTGGTAGGGAGTTTCATCTTATTCTTCTTCCTAGATAACTATTGAAGGCCTATGTCTATCCAGAAGCAACCTTAGTTGAATTTCATGTAATGGAACATGAGAAATAACATATGTCGAGAAGTTTTGCAGCTCAACATTGTGAAGAGGTTGAGTTGGTTTGTTATTCAGGTTAGGAACCATTTGTTTGGGTAATAATGTTTATCTTGGGGAGATTTTATTTTTAAATTGTTGGGATTGCTATGGAGTAGGAGGTAAAAGTGGGGGAACAAAACCTGGAAAACGTTGTTGGATGTTTGGTGGAAACTATGGGTAAGTATGAGTGGGCATAGGAACAATTGGAACCTGGGTATTTCCTTGGGTATGCCCTCCTTTCCATCCTTGTATCCAAGGGTGGTGTGAAGCATACTGCGGAGACCATTTTTTCCAATTTGGTGAGTTCCACTTTTGTGGTTGTTGATAATAAGGTGAAACTTGAGGTGGTATATCCTAGTATGTAGGTTGACTCCTATGATTCCATGGCCTCCTAGGTGCATAAGAATATTCCCTAGGATCCCCACTTCTCTAAATGGATAATAAACAAGGTAGTGATGGGAATTTTCCAAGTGGGTTATATTTAGTACAGAAGCCACAAACTAAAATTCTTTCTAACGGAAATTCCCTTGAGGAATGATTCCTCCTGCACCTTGGACAAAATATGCACATTGTTGCATTCTCTTCCTACTATTTCTTCTTAATATTTAAGGTGTCCAACTAGGAACCTATTGTACTTATAATATCATTTTTGAAGTTCTCCAATAGGTTTCCTATCTCTACCCTTGTCATACCACCAGAAATAACTTCTTTTAGGATTCTACTATAAAGATCTCGGATAGTCTTTCTAGTTTTGACCCTACTCCTCGAGTAATTTCTACACATTTCACAATTTTTAGTGAATGGTTTATGGGAGATGTCACCTGATGCCATTCGGTTAAGTGTCTCTAGATATTCTTCCAAAATTACTTTAAGGAAAAGTGTCTTGACTACATCATCTAGAAGGTCATGATATTTCAATTTATGTGAAGTATAAGCAAACCGTTCCATGTAATCTTCGAGACTCTCATCCTCTAATTGTTGAATTTTAAAAATATCATTACGAGAATCCTTAGATTTGCAATAGTATTGGTATTTCTTAAGAAATATATCTTTCATATATTCCCAAGACCTAATACTAAACTCTCCTAACCCCATGAACCATCTTAGTGTAGAATCCTTGAGAGTGGAAGGAAAAAGTTTTAATTTCTGGGTATATTGCAAGTAGTTATAACTTCTACACAATATTTGAAACTCAAACAGGAAGTTATATGGGGCCTCACTACTCTTACCATAAAAGGTGAGCAGTGCAGACAGTGGAATGTTCTTCATGTTGGCATTTTGTGTGGTATCCAAAACTGGAAACCCAAAGGTGGTTTTTGTTTGGTTTATAACTTCTTCTCCCTCATCATTTCTCACATGGTTGTGATCCTCCTAATCATCCATACTGATTTGATTCCCAAAGAGAGAATACCTGAATGATTTTATTCTCAAAGATAACAAACTCTCCCAAGGCTCTTTTTCCAGAAGGGTATTCCTTCGATCAAAATATTTATCTACTATTTGGATTTTTGCGACTTTACTCGATCCCATCGAAACTATTGGTGCCAAAGTTGATGTTTCAACTTGGGATACAATTATATTGGCTTAAATTCCAAAGAGGGAATTCACATGTTCAAGGTCAATGATATCTACAAAGTTAGAGTCCCCTGATCGTGGTGACAAGGAAAAGGTTGTGTTGGTTGGTTATGATAAAGGTTCAAGTTCTCTTGCCTCCTGTCCCACTACTGTTGATGTCTCAATTTTATTCTATATAGTTTCCCCAATTTTGGTCTCTTATGAGACATTTTTAGCTCTTTGGGTTGAGTTATCCCCTACTTTCTGGTATCGTTCTGTGAATTTTATGGGTGGAGTTATGTTCCTTCCTCCAGAATTTTTAGAATGAACCTTGATCATAAGTTTTTATTTTGTTTTGATATATCTACTCTTTGGGTCCCTAGGTTTGTTATTGAAAGTAGTACAAAAAGAAAAACTACCATTGGGTTTGGGGGATCTTGCTATAACAGATGCATAGGTTCTTACCTCTCATCTTAAAGTTCCCCCGCCAAAAAACTAGTACTAATACTCATAAATAATCTACTTCCTAATTGTTTTCTACCTTAAGACAAATCCACAGAAATGATGCCAAAAATGATGGGTAAACTATATGTACTAATTTCCCTCAATTAAATTGTCAACCTGGGGTGAGTAAACTTAGAGTTGTGACACACTATGAGTTAAGGAAGAAAGAAAATCTAACAAAAATATTACGTAGATAGGAATATGGTATCCCTAGGGATCAACACTCTTTTCAATTTGCAATTCTACTTTAAAAAATGACTTTTAAAATCCATTTAAACAACATATTATATTTTAAATATACAAAGAAATATTTAATTAATGAGCTTTAAGCAATCTAGGACTATGAACTATTTAATGTAAGTAGCTTTAAACAATGTAGGACTGTAACTGTTTAATCTAAGTAGGCAAATTTCTTAATAAGAAAGCAATATCTGAATAAGCAAACAATTTGTCAGAATTATCTTTACAAGTGAACTCTATTCTTAAAGAAAAAACTCAAAATTATTTCTATCTTGCAGAGAATGAACACTAATCTACCTAACTAAAAGCAAGATTGTTGTGACAGTATTCAAATGTGATGATTGTGTCTATGGTGGAGAATTACATCATGATGGAATCTAACCACTAATGACAATTCAAGTGGAATTAACTCAATGATAACTTCTATAGAGAAATGCAGAGTATGGATAAGGCAATCTATAGAAAGATTTTCCATCATAAAAACAACATTAGATATTCTTGTAATCCATGTGACCTATGAAAATTGTGTAGAAGAGATTCAAGATCAACCACTTTCTCTATGATACTGAAACTGGAAAATACTATGTACATAATCAATAATTAATTGAATCCTACAAACTCATAACTAGTACTAATTAGAAATCATAATTCAAATTCATAACTAGGATATCATTGAAAAATCATAACTCAAAATCAAACTTTATCTTATCATGTTGATGCGAAAAACAAGATTAACAATTTATGCAAATCTACAAAGAGTGTTTGAAATTACAACTTAATAAAATGGACTCTGTCTAAATAGCTACTGTGCAAAGTTATTTATATCTTATGAAATAGAGAAAAGAGACATGATGCTATAATTATATAGCTTATAAACAAGTGAACTACAACCCGCAATCAAGATGTTAGGAATCAAAATATAAACAAGTAAACATGGACGTCCACAAATGCTTTGTAATACAAACAATCTAGGAATGATGTAGGAGCATCTCAAGTGAGCCAGCACTGAGACAAAAGACAGTTGGAAAAGCGCTGAGTACAAATTTTGAAAATGTCTTGAAACATTAATGAAGTCATCAAGTGGAGGC
>CBVK0102839570.1:0-11137 GCA_900067695.1 Picea abies
TTGGCATGATACATGTGACTTGTGGACCCTTGGAGGGCGTACTTGTTTGCCTTTGCAGGACCCTGCCATGTGAAAACTATCCATGGAGGAATTATGCCATTTTTACCTTCATGGGGGGTTCGAAACCCCAAGGATGGACGCCATACCCCATAGGATGGGCAGAGGATCCAGGAGCCTTTGTGTGCAAAGGATAGAGGAAGTTTCCTTTGAAGGAATTTTGATAACATTCGAGGATGACATGATATCCCTTTGCACCTGAACATTGGACTTTGAAGGCCTAGGACGTCACCTTCTAAGCCCTTGACGTCATTTTGAGGCTAGGGTTTGGTGGGCTTGATGGTTCTAGAGGTGATGTGATGTGGTTTGAAGGAAGAATATGCATGTCATGACACTTTAACGCATGAGAGATCGACACATGGCCTTTGGAGGCCCAATGATATGCATCTTAAGGCTCAACGTCTCACTTTTATGCCTCACATCACCCTTCTAGAGCATGAAATCACCCTTTTTAGGGTTTTACTTTATGTAAAATTTATTTTTGTAAGTTGTAAGGGAAAATAAAGGGGGTCGACCCTCTTTTAATTTGTCCTTGACAATTTTATGTGGACAAATTGGTTTAGATGGTCTCATATAAATAGAGTCTGTCTCATTTTCATTTTGACATCTCATCACTTGAAAATTACATAACTCTTGGCTGAAATTTTCTCCCTACTTGGAAAATTTGCTATCTCTTGTCTCTTGTGCAAACATATGCTTTACTTATCTATTGGTGGAAGAAAGGCTAGCGAATTATCTTGGATGCTTGTTTTTGGTAAGTTTGGTGGAATATATTTGATAAGTAAGGGTTTTGCATGCTATCTCTTGGATTAGGTAAGGAATTTCTACATTTTTGTATGTTTCTTCTTGATTTCAAGGTTATGTTGTCAAACTCTTGGAGGATTATAAATGCATACACCCTCCATCAATGAATTTCTCTCTATTATTATTGAAAAGACTTAAGGATTGCTACAAGGAGTAAAAAAACTTACACCCTTGTAGCAAGACCTTGTTAAGGTTTGTTTTCTCTCGGGAGTAAAAAGGATTACACCCCTAGAAGAATAATAAACCCTACCTCAAAGCAAGAGACTCTATTACTCAATAGATAAGACACTAATCTTTTCATTGGAGATTGAATATTGTTGCATTGACAAACACGAATTTTGAGATATTGAATTGTTCAAGTGTGGATGTAAATTCTATATGCTATTAGCTCTCTTGTCCTCTTAGGGTGTCTTGATTGGCTAAGTGTTTGAGTTGTTTCAATAATCATTAAGCTATAACCATTATGGCTGCAACAAATTCACTATCTCTTACTCTTTTACAACTTTTCTATCATTGAAATTTACTTGCAAGCTGTCATAATTGATCTACTATTTAAGAGCTATTGTTTGGGTGGCTTACTCGTTCATTTTAGTGGCTAGAATTTGATTCCGTAGAAAAATTTTGCTACAAACATAAGGCTGTGATAAAAGTTTGCTGATAACACTCATTAACAACCCTCTCTTGCTATCAAAGTCTTGGTTTAAACATTGGAAGATTGTCTACTAATTGCTAGATTTATTTCCAAACATCATACACTTGATTTTGATGGTCTAATTTGCAGTTGTCAGTCTTTTTACTGCTGATATATATTTCCATACTACTGCAATTTTGGGACAACAAGGTTTCTTGTTGATTCCCCATTGGCTTTGAGGCTTGTATCATCATATATTGTCTTGTTTGGGAAAGTATAATGTTTTTTTGTAGGTACACAACCTTGTCAACCATTACCAACTCCTAAGACTCTTTCCCCATGCCTCATTCTCATCCTTGACCTTGACCTATAGGGGCACTCTTTGAGCTCCTTGCTTCTCCCATCACAATCCCCCTAGGGTCACCCGTGAAACCTACCTTATGTTGGACTTGTCCTTCACCAAAATGAGGGGGACATCTATTGAGGTGACAATGATAGGTGTTCCAAGTTGTGTCTCACAATTGTGGCTTGGGTTGGACTTTTCCCAAACTACAGATTGTGCGATAACAAGTTCAATACTACATTTTTTTATAAAAAAAATCTATTTTTTTTATAAATGATTTATAAGAAAAGTAAAAAATTGGTCTATGGCCTTTATATTAAACAAGATACACTGCATTGAAGTCTATATAATGAACTGCAAAATTGGTGAAAAAGATAATTAAGCTATAAGCCAAAGAATTTAATATGAAGTACATATCTTTCATAAAAAACTTAAAACATAGTAGGCATGAAGTTCAATCTTGGGCATTAGTTTCTAGGGAAATTGGGTTGGATGGGGTTCCAAATTCCTTTCCTTAGCAACATCCATCTTTGATCTTTCCCGATTTCCTCTTTTTCTCCACTTTTATGATAATTAGAAATAAGGTAATAATGATAAATGCATCATGCTCTACCTCCATTGATTCTAACGTTTCTAGAAAAAAATATTTCTTAGTTTCCTTCCTAATTTGGATGCCAACATTTATTTGACATGCCAATAGAAGTCTACTATATTGGCATACTTTGAGTCTCTATGTCTCGAATACTCTTGGTTTAGGATTAATTTTCCCACCTCTTCATCCACTACTCAGTCAAGGGTTTGTGCTTTATTATCCTTGATTCTATCTTCCAATAGCTAAATCTATTTAATTCCTTACAACCATTGAATGACACCTTTTATAACTCACTGAAATTCTACTACCTTCACCCTCATAGGAGAGCCAATTGGTAGTCTTCTAGAGTTTCCCACCTCCTTCCTTTGTTTTTGGGCCTTAGGAGGTCTATCCCTTCTCTTATTTCCAAAAACCTCCCTATTCTCAATGGGGCCTTCATAAGGTAGAGTGGGAGGTTTGTAGTCCATATAATATTCAAACAAATGCCAAAAAACTAGAAGTAGAATGAAAGTGACACTCTCTTCTTCAACCATGTTCTTCTCCTATTCACCGTATGTTTCTTTTGCAAGTTGAAAGTTAAAATATACTATAGAAGGATGGAACCAAAATCATCAAAAATTCATTGACATACTTCCATGTTTTAGAGTAATGTAATCCTCCTCTCATGTTTGTTTGTGTAATGATCCCCTCCATGTCTTCATGATGGGATTGTGTTTCCAAGGATGGGATAGTGGCCCATTGTTTATGGAGTGATAACAATCGACCCATGCTCCCTTCCCACCCCATCGAGGGAGACATGCAAAATGTCTTTTTTAAAATGATTAATATCTAAAAAAAAATTAAGGTTGTATATCAAATTTTTATCACCACCATTATTTTTGTTACCAATACTATGTTTTTAATAATTGATATCATTAATATCCAATAAATAATTAAAAAATAAAAAATAATTTTACTATAAAATATAATAGTTTGCAACATATTCAATTTTTAATGCACACCACACTCTTTCTCATTTCTTATTTTCAAAATATTTTTGTGATATATTCATGATATTTAATGGAAAATCTATACTTTCTATCCTTTCTCCTCAAATTACGAAAACTAATCTCCAATTTAATTTTCAAAGTGATTGTGGTGTAACAACATGTTGGCAGTCTTATTCCTAAATAAAATATACAAACTATAATGAAAATTATTATAAATTTTAATAGTTAATAATAAAAAACTATAAAAAAATATTGCTCATTTGAGCATCACATCTTGTACAATAAACAAACTAGTAAAAAACTACTTAAATAAAATATACAAACTATAATGAAAATTATTATAAATTTTAATAGTTAATAATAAAAAACTATAAAAAAAAATTGCTCATTTGACATCACATCTTGTAAAATAAACAAAATAGTAAAAAACTACTTATTTGTTATCCTTTTCATGAATAAACAACACATGCCACCTACAACTTCAAAAGAAAAAACCACAAGAAACCAGATTTCATTATATTTATAAAAATAAATTTAATAGATAAGAATAAGATATTCCTTTTGATATATATTTTTTCTTTTTAATTTGTATAATTATTTTTTAACATGGTTATAGTCTATTGGAAAACAACCATCATCTAGGTCCTTTAAAGTTGTATTTTGCTTGAATTATGGTTGTCCAAAAGGTGTGAGAGATAATGTCCCATTGCTTCACCAAATCAACAATGAAACACCTATTCCAATGCCTAATTGTATAGTTGACCAATGAGGCCTATAGGTTTGTGTGTACCTATGAGCTGATTACTTTGATGTGACCTGTGTATTTTGGACACCATGTAGATATCATGTGCTTATTAGTACAACATAATCATAATATCAACTTTGGCCAACATTGTCAATATGCCAAGAAGTGACATATACTTTTAGAGGCATAAGATGCATATGAACATTTTGGTGTAGATACCTTTTCATGTTCGCCTTTTCCATGATTGGTCTCAAAATAATTCTAGGTGATGAGAGTCCTTGTTTGGTAATGCCAAATGCACATATAGTCCATCAACTTAACGACTTTCACTGCTAAACACATCCATCGACCATACTACATGTTCAAAGATTGTAATACCAAGATCTTCAAGAAAATTATAGTGAAGCTCAAAATAATGTTTCACAAAATGTTGGTCATGTTTCTTTCATTATTGATGTAAGTGTGTTGTATTTATTGTCAATTTGAAACTCCACATGCCTATATGTGATATGGATTATAATATGAACGTGTTTAAAGAAATAGTATTTTTTTTTTAAATTTCTCATTGAGCCATCATATAATTCTTTGCAAAGTCACCTACAAATAAGATAACATGATACAAGTGCATTAAACGTATTTTGATTATGTGGCTAAGCAAGTGTGGACCATAAAATGATGACATTCCCTTGGATGATGGATGGTGACATGTCAATACAAAGGATGGCATCACTATGTATGAATGGTGGAAAATAAACATGTGGATAATGGTTGGATGAGAGGTCATGATATGTGAAAGGTCTAAGAACTCATCAATGAAATTATTGGGATAATTCCTATTTAATCCCAATTGCACTAAGTGGGGTGATCCCTCACCTAGCCTGACAATACTAGAGGTTAGGTCTTAGAACTGGGGACTTTATGGAGTTACCCAACTACATGTTGGAGAAGGTACAATAAATGCTAACAATTTTACTACATTTCTTAAGCCTTGGTTATTTCATGGACTTACCCCAAATTTACATTCGGGTGATCCCTTGTGGAGCTCAGTTACACTTGAAGCTTTTCTTAAGCAATGAGGTTATTTAAGAGCTACCCCAAAAATCCCATCAGGGTAATCCCTCATGGGGCTCGGTCACACTATAGTACACTCTTGAAGAACCGAGGGTTTCTTGGAATTACCTCAAGTCATTCATTAGGCATGGTAATTCCAACCAAGGATGACTACACTTGCTAGGGTAAACCCATCCGAGGCCTAGTTATATAGCATAAGACTGGGAAAGGAAATAAAATGAAAGGAAGGTAGAATAGGAAGGAGATAAGAATAATATTAAGAAACAACAACATACAATATAAGAATACATAAACTATATTCCTAGGTAAAGAAGAAGAACAAAAAATTAATAAAAGTTACAGGAACACCATAGAAAAGGTGTAAGAAACTATTGCAGGTTGCTAGAAATTGAAGAGTCAACAAGAAGATGTAAGGTCAATAAAGCATGGACATAGTATGGTTTATAAGAACATAAATACAATGTTTGAGCAAGAGAATAGAGAGAGCTCCAAATGGAACACGCCCAACACCCAAGCTAGGGCACGTCACACCAAACTCTCTTTCTTATGACTCTAATAGCATAATGTAATTGTTACCTAGCCCAACTGAGGAACCTTACGGTGCAAAATACACATAAAAATGAAACTTCTGCTTACTAAAGTAATTCTTTTACTGTTAGTCGATTTCCTGTAGATTACAGCTACAAATCTAAAATAGATTTAGCAATTGTCTATAACCATAAAACATATGCATCTAAATAATGCTAATAATCAACATGAAATGCAACTAAACCATGCTAATAATCAACATGAAATGCAACTAAACCACTCATTACAACAACATATAAGTCATTCTCATTTACGCGGAGTTCAAACACAACAATAACACATGTAATTAACTCAACAACAAGATAAAACACATATCTTTAAACAAAAATCGTGCAACCAGCTACTTGGGACAAACGTTCCACCCAACCATAGACTGACCATTCCAAATATCAACAACCAGTCACCCCCGAGCTGAGGCTAGTAATCCATAAAAGAGGGTGGTCTCTCACAGTCCACTCGCAACTCTTAAAATTCATAACCCAACTAATATTCTCCTACAACTATCCCGATTTTTCTACTAGCTCTCTTCTTCCTGACCTGCACAACCCAAGGAATGCACCATTAGTTTATCATGGATAACCCAAGGGATGTACCATATGTTTATTAGAGATAATCCAAGGGATGTACCATCTGTTTACCAGGGATAACCCAAATAATGTGTGATTCATTTATCAGGGTCTCTCTGATGTAAGTAACTGAGAAGCTCTCAGCTGGGAAGTCAAGGGAACTTGCTGCAAGGAAAACTATCAGCAACCAACAACAAACACTTGTTGTTACAGTGCAATTCACTCTGGAGTTCACTCTTTAGGCTTGGCAACTTGACTCTTCATTTTTCTAGCTCTAATTGGCTTAAGTTATGCTCCAAAATTCTCCTTCCACGGCTGCAACAGCTCCAAGATCCCTTTCTTTCTCTCTTCCTTTCTTCCCATGCAAAAAATTGATTGCTACCACTCAACCCCTACAAATTTCCTCTTTTGTGGCTTTCCTTTCTTGACTCAAACTCTTCTTCAAGATGATTGTTCTCAACCCCCATGTGCCCAATAACTCTGGGATGTGACCACTCGCAGTCACCCTCTTACATGTATTCAATGATTGGGTTTGGGAACACTCAATCAGAAATGGGAAGGTTCGTATACAATACACAAGTTCAGGAAAATGAGTTTAATTAATATACATGGGTAATCTCCCCCTTTGACCCCTCTTGGCCATTATCCTAGACACCTCCCTCTCTTGTGGATTAATTCAGCCCCCATCTCTTGTCCATGTCCCCTTTAGAAGCTGACATCACACTTTATTACTAAAACATTGAAATGTGATTCACATATTACATCGCTTGGCTGTAGCCACATATTATATCCACATAAGCATTAATTAAACTGGGGATGTTACATTCCCCCTCCCCTACAATTGTGCACCGTCCTTGGTGCAATATATATATATATATATATATATATATGCAAATTTACATCAAAATACTTAGAAATAAAAAATTCTGCAATTTAACAACTCCGACAACAACTCCAACCATCAATATTTTGTTCCTCTCAACTCGCTGACCCAAGGAATGCACCATTCATTTATCAGGGTTAACCCAAGGGACATACCATCCATTTATCAAGGCTAACCCAAGGAATGAGCCATCCATTTATCAAGGTCCCCAACACAATTGGATATAACTTTGAGATGTCGTTCTAGAACTCCAGCTTTCCAAAATGGAACCTTTCATTCTTCCTTCTTCAAAATTGTCAAAAAATTGCAGGTTCTCTTCCCACATGTTTTCTTCATGCTCACATGTAGCATCTTCAGAACTGTAGCAGGTCCATTGAATCTTTACCATCCTTGTGGCTTTTTTCTTGATAAATTTGACTTTCCGGTCCATTATATGTACTGGTTCCACCCATAAATCCCCTTCGTGCTCCACTTGGATCACATTCCAATCAATTATGTGGTTAGGATCAAGCACATATCTCTTTAACAATGACACATGAAATACATTATGCACTCTCATGGATGCAAGAAAAACTAACATGTATGCAACTGGCCCTATCTTTTCTAATATTTCAAAAGGCCCACAATATCTCGTTGCCAACTTTGGGCAGTTTCCTAATCTTAGCAAACTTCTCTTTGCCTTCACTTTCAAAAGCACATGTTCGCCTACTTTAAAATCTCTGAAAACTCTATTCGTGTCTGCATAAATTTTTTGCCTATCTCGAGCAACCTTTAAATTCTACTTTATCTTTTCCATCCACTCTTCTATTTCTTTTAACAATTCTATCCAAACAACTGTTCTGTCTACTGGATTATCCCAACTCACAGGAGTGTTACATTTTCTGCCACACACTGCTTCAAACAGTCTCATCTTCAATGAGTCCTGATACCCATTATTGTAGGTAAATTCAACTAAATGAATATAATCTTCCCACTTTGATGGATGATCCGTCAAATACATTCTAAGCATGTCCTCAATTATCTTGTTAGTCCTTTCTGTTTTCCCATCTGACTCTGGATGATACGTTGTACTGAGATTTAGATTTGTTCCAAAGACTTTGAACAAACCTTTCCAAAAATTCGAAGTAAACTTTGGATCTCTATCTGAAATTATTGTCTTAGGCACTCCATGCAACATGACAACTTCCTTTATGAAAATCTTTGCAATATTTGTTGTGTTATGTGTAGTCTTTACTAGAACAAAATGTGCTAATTTAGTCAATTTATCCACCACCACTATGATGGAATCATGCCACTTCATTGTTATGGGAAACTTAGAAATAAAATAAACTATAACTACTTCCCACTTCCATTCCGGAATGGGAAATGGTTGTAGAAAACATGTTGGGTGTCTATGCTCCGTCTTTACCTTTTGGAATTCTAGACATCTGGCTATGTAACTAGCCACTTCCTTCTTCATTCCATGAAAAAAGTATTGGCTTCTCACAAATGTACCTGTCTTATGATATCCTGGGTGTCTGACATATGGCACATTATGCATTTCCTTCAGAACTGCATTTTTGAGCTCATTGGAATTCGACACATACACTTTTCCATTGTACATGAGAATTCCATCTTCTTTTAGCTCATAAAAATTAAATTTCTGCTGAAAATTACCTTGCTATAATGTTTATTTTATTCTCACATATTTCTGATATGAATCCACTACTGCAATAATTTGATCTTTCAAATCTTTCCTATACATGCTGATGGTTGCCACATGCACTTAATGAGCTCTCCTGTTGAGTGCATCAACTACTTGATTTTCCTTGCTTGTTATATGCTTAATTTTGAAGTCATATTCACTTAGAAATTCCAATCATCTAGTTTGTCTGTCATTTAGTGTTGGATGTCCAAACAAATGCTTCATACCACGATGATCTGTCCTTAGCTCGAATTTCTTGCCCATAAGGTAGTGCCTCCACATTTTCAATGCATGCACAATTGCTGCTAACTCCAAGTTATGTCTAGCATAATTCCTCTCATGCTCTTTTAATTTTCTAGACTCGTATCATATCACATAGTCCCTTTGACTGAGAACTCCACTAAGTCCTTCTTTGTATGCATCGATGCACACAACAAAATATTCATTTGGATATGCAATCTTCAATATTGGTGCACTTTTCAATATTTCTTTCAACTGTTGAAAACTCTCTTCACACTTAGAAGTCCATCCAAATTTCACTCCCCTTTTTTGCAAATAAGTGATTGGGCTTGCAATATTTGAAGAACCTTTTATGAACATTCGGTAATAACCGACAAGAACCATGAATGATCTGACCTCTATCACATTCTTTAGCACTGACCATCCTCTAATGGCCTTTATATTCTCAAGGTCAAATTCTATCCCTGCTGCTGAAATTATATGCCCCAAGTAGTGAATATTCTTTTGGTAAAAGATGCACTTACTTAGCTTAGCATACAATTTATGCTCTCTTAAAACTTGCAGCACAATTCTTAAATGCTGCCCGTGTTCCTCTTCTGATTTAGAATAGAAGAGGATATCATCTAAGAACACAATCACAAACTTGTCTAGGTACTCCCTAAACACTCCATTCATCAGACACATAAAATCTGTTGGGGCATTTGATATCCCAAATGGCACTACCATGAATTCATAATTCCCATATCTTCTTCTGAGTGTTGTCTTGCTGATGTCTTCTTCTTTTATCCTTGATGATAATCTGATCTCAAGTCAATCTTCAAAAATATTCTTTCACCTTTCAACTGATCAAACAGATCATCATTTTTTGGCAAATGATACTTATTCTTTATGGTAACCTTATTAAGATGCCTGAAATCAATACACAACCTTAAGGTTCCATCCTTATTATTCACAAAAAGAACCGAGGCTCCCCAAGGTGACACACTTGGGCGTATGTACCCCTTCTTCAAAATTTCTTCAAGCTGCATCTGCAACTTTTTTAGTTATGGTGTGCCCATTCTGTAAGGTGTCTTAGAAACTGGGGTAGCTCCTGACACCAAATCGATAGAGAAATCAATGTCTCTTTTTGGTGGTAGTCCAGTAATTTCTCTAAAAACATCTTCAAAATCCCTCAAAATTGGATGGTCTTCAATGCTTGCCACTTTTTCTTTGGCTACCTCCTCCATATGGGCTACAAGCATCTGGCATCCTTTCTTGAAGCTCTTCTTCATCTACATAGCTGAAATCTCTCTAATAGCTACAACTCTTGGAATGCCTTGAATCTTGCCTTTCTTTCCTTCCTCATAAAGACATGTGATTGTCTTGTTGTAACAGTCTAGGAAAACATGATGTTTCTCCAACTAATCCATGCCAATTAGACAATCATATGAACCCAATGGTATGATGTTTACATCCACCTTTGTATTGAGTCCATTCATGTCTATCGAAAAATCTTTAACCAACTCATTGATTTTCCTCTTATCCCCCGTGGCTAACTAAACTAACCAAGTTTTATTATGCTTACTTCTTTGCATATGAAATCTTTCAACAATGTTATACTTCTTTGCATATGAAATCTTTCAATAATGTTAGCATTTATGTAACTATGGGTGGCTCCAGAATCAATTAAAATTGCTACGGGCTCATTATTGATCTTACCTTCCACTTCAATCACGAGAGATTGATATTCAACTTGCTTTTTATCCAAGGATGCATAAATCCTTCGCATGCTTTTGGCCATGTATTCTGTTTCAACCTCCTGAATGTTGTGGAAATTCCTCATTATTTCTCGTTTGTGAGGGCACTCCCTATATAGATGATTTTCCACACATTCCCAACATTGCATTGGTTTCTTCCTTGGCCTTTTTCCAAATGAATATGCAGTCTTGTGTTCATTTTGTGTGA
>CBVK0102839597.1:0-16487 GCA_900067695.1 Picea abies
TAAGCATGAAACATGAAAAATAGGATGTAGCTTCGAATGGCTGGGAAAAGCTAACTGATAGGCTACTTGTTCCACACGCTTAAGAACATTATAAGGACCATAAAATTTGGGCGCTTGCTTCAGGACAATGCTCAGCCTTGAGGGAAGTTTGCTTGTAAGGTTGCAGTTCAACTTATGACTTATGAACGTGCATTCTTTCTCTGTTAACCCTCGCGCCCCTGTTATCAGAGTATTGTGATAGTAAAGTAGTTGGGAAAAAAATTTAAGATAGTTTGAATTACATGCAATTAAATAGACTCAATTACTCTTAAATGTAAGAAAAATACTAAACTCCTCAAATCAATAAATAATTAGTACAAAATCATTAACTAAACCTTATAAACCAAACTATGAGAAATGCCCTAACTCCATGTAGAATCTATGCAAAGTAGGCTCAACATACGTAAAGACAAGAACTACAAAGAGCAGCCTTGTACTCATCTCTGAAATTCTCTGGAAACATTTCACACCCTATTCTTACAACAAGTTTTAAACATACACATGACAATGGCAAGAGTGAAGTCAGACATGGTTAGTCTTGAGTAACAGAAACAAGGTGCAAAATTATACAGGATACAATGCACCTAAGCAGATAGATTTGAACAACCATCATACACAAGCATACATGGAAGGGAAACAAGAAAGTTCAATGTATTCTGTTGGTCGAGAGTTTCTTCCCCACCACTATCTCACTGAGCAACAAATGGTGTTCTTATTTTCATTCAAAAACATGGGTAAACATAATTGTAGGGAAAAACTACAAACAACGAATCACATTTTGCACACTGGAACTCCTTGTTTTTTTCCAGATTTCTCAAGGTCGATGGCTCACTAGCTTAGGTAAAATTAGGTAAGGTATAATAAGCCAACTCTTCTGACTCAAGTTAGTACAAAATTTGTGCAACTACTACATGTCTATTTGCTCGCTATAGTAGCTAATTTGCACAAATTCTACATTGTAGTGATATCCCAACCCCCCAGCACCAAAACCTATGTTAAGGAAATTTCTGCGGTATAGTGGAGTGAGCCGTATTTTACAAATGATGTTTTAAAGAGAGAAAAATTGCACATAATTACATATATCTATATAGATACAGACACACATATATAATTATGTGCAAATTATCTCACTATAACACTGCAGTTTACACACATCTTTGAATTCATGTCAAATATGTATGTATATGTATAAGAGTCCATTATTTTTTGCACTAGAATTAACCAATTAAACTATTTTTTCACCGTACTTTTCCTTTTAACTATACAAGGATGTACTAGAAACACCCAAAAGTGGAATGCCCTCAAAAGTTGGCTTCATTTCTGCAATGTCTGAAGATGACTTCTTGACCCCAATAAACCTTATCGGCATAGACGATGACCTCGACTTCTGAAAGTTAGGCATGACAAAGCCCTTTTTAGCATGGGTTTTCTGTAAGCATCCTGGCAAGGAGTCAATTTTCTTCAAACTAGAGAATGAATCATAGATTATTCCAACAACCATCTTGTCAACTTCCCACTTCAAATCACAAGTCCAAATGAATAAAAAACCCAAAAACTTGAATCCATGTTTCCTTAAAGCTGATATATTGATAGATTTATAATTGAATTGTTGCAGAAATTCTAGAAGAAAATGAAATTAATGTTGTAGGTGTGGTTGCACTACAAGTGATGAGATGAGACTAAATGAAATATAGTGATGCAAGGAAACTCAAAATTATAGCACATATCTAAGGGGGTGATTCATTCATTACTGCCATCTTAAATGCAGATAAGAAGCGACGATTCATTCATTATCGCCATCTAAGAACTGGCATATTAAATGTAGACCTGTGTCGTAGGTCAGCTTAGTCTCTGTTGGATAAGTTTTGTGGATCTGGACAATTATGTATCTAGAAGCGATGATTAGGATTGACATGCATCGGTTGGACTCTTTTAAGTCCCCATGCAATATGGCTAAGAAAATAAAAGATAGACATGCAATATGGCTTACCCTGCGATGGTCATTGACGTGGAATCTCCGCTCACAGCCATGGACTGACCAGAACATGCAGTGTTGGTCGGCGATTTCTTTTCTTCGCGAATTGGATTCGTAGGAAGTGAAGTTTTAATTGTATTCGCCATCACAATTTGCTATGTTTTAATTGAAGTTTTTGAAACTTTAAATGCGGACCTCCCCACCTTTTTGTCAAATATCAAACCTGATTTGTTTTGCATTAATTAATGTTTTGGCTCCGTGAAATTGGTGAAAAGTTAGGGTTATCCCTGCTTTGTTTCTAGTGATGGACAATTAGTGCCACCTATGACATAATAATCCGACGTGGACGAGAAGGAGCCATCAATCTAGTTGGAGTAGTTGAATTTGGGTTCTTAGATAGAGATTTAGTTTAATCTCAACCTTAAATGTTATGGTGCATCAAATCCCTCGTAGAATAATCAGGAACAACTCACATGTTGCAGATCTTTTTGAAGTTTTAGCTGGATGGGCTAGAGTTGAGGATGGATTAACCTTTGCAGTGCAATTTTAATGCCACCTGATTAACCATTGAAGTACAATTTTAATGCCAAGAATGCACATTGTTAACATCCGACAAACAAAAAAAAACATAATGGAGATTGACTTGGTGATGCTCGATCTTTACTAATAAACAAACGACATGACAACTCCTAGCCATCATTATAACTCTTGGACGAACGACGAAAGAATGGACAACTTTGAATGCACGTCGCCATCGATCTGATAACGCTTCGAAGTTGAGGTCCAATCAAATTGAAGAAAAAAAAAAAATTTATTGCTATACTACTATCTTTAACTATGAAAATTAAAAAAATTACAATCAAACTGCCAACTAATAGGTAGTCAACTAAGTGACTCATTGCTCTAATCTCTCGACAGAGACTAATAAGTAAAAACACACATTATGAAATATCTATAAGCAATATATACAACTATTTCAATATTCTAAAGTAAAAACACACATTATGAAATATCTATAAGCAATATATACAACTATTTCGATATTCTAATATATGTAAAGGAGAGGATGTGAATGCCTCCAACATACTTAACATACTTACACTGCAATTAGATAATTGTAATGCATATTAATTTTAAAATTATAATGCACAATCTATAAGTAATCTTAATGCATATTAATTTTAACATTATAATGCAATCTATATCATCAAGATTAGGTATTATGCAACTTTTGTTTATTATTTTTTTTGTTTAAGTGAAAAATATATTTAAATATTATTAAATATAAAAATCAATAAATATGAAATTAATAGTATTTTAGTTTTCAAATTAGTTTAAATTAAAAAATAATATAAAACATTAAAAACTTTAAAGTCACATTGTGTTGAATAGATAGAAGACTCCTTTTGATTCGAATTATATCTTTAATGTAATCAATAAATGATTAAAAAAACCATTATCGTTATAAAGAATTTTACACAATATAAAAGGAATTTTGGCTAGTATACATTTCATAATTTAAATGAAAAAAATTAAATGAAATGAAATGTGAGATATAATAATTAAAATTTTATTATAAATCAAAGAAATATAAATTTTTTAAATAAAAATATTTTTTTGTTAATTTGTTTAAAATTATATTTAATATTTAATGTATATTTTTATAAAAATCTAAATTTAAAATTTATATTTTAAAATTTGAAAACTAAATTGTTATTAAAATTTTTATAGTAATTTATTATGTACAACTGCATAGTATAAGTATTGGATGACGGAGATGGCCATCAAGAATAACCAATATTTTAATTTTGATAATTTTAATGTGCATTTTATAAAAATGAAAGAATCTATATACCTGCCACCTATCAACTTATGACTTATGAACATGCGTTCTTGATTCGTTAACCCTTCTGCCCCTATTATCAAAGTATTGTGATGGGAAATGGGGAGATCATTGCAAAAGAATGAATAAAGATTATGAGGAAGTGGAGATGCCTTAACAGTCACAGGCAGTGGATGGCCACCAAGATTATTGCAATTTATTATACAGAGTTACATAGTATAAGTACGCGATGACGGAGATGGCCACCAAGAATAACCAGTATCTTAACTTTGATAATTTTAATGTCCATTTTATAAAAATCAAAGAATCTATACACCCACCACCTATCAACTCACAACTTATGAACGTGTGTTCTTGCTTCGTTAACCCTCACACCCCTGTTATCGGAGTATTGTGATGGGAAATGGGGAGATCATCGCAAAATAATGAATAAATCTTATGAGGAAGTGGATATGCCTTAGCAGTCACTGGCAATGGATGGATATCATAGTGGATAAGGTGATGCCCTTCCCACTTTTGCATCGAAAACAGTCATATATCATGTTATTGTTGGCTATAAATTCATATTTCTTGTTGGATGTATATTGATGTTTCTTGTTCTTCACGTATGTTTGTATTTTTCTCCGGCTCCTTTGGGTATCTTTTGCCATGGTTTTTATTCTTTATCAGAGGCTTTGTTGGTATGCTTGTTTTCTTCCATTCACTCATTGTCTTTTTATTTTTGCATTCGTTGTGTTTTGGGTGTAATATGATTTTGCATGTTTTTTTCTTTTTCTTTCATGTTGGGATCCACTTTGTGCATGAATGTGTTTCTATTTTTCCTTGTCTGGTTTGTTTTGTTTTTTGCATGCCTAACTCAACTCAGAGACATAATACAAGTTCAAATGTGCACAATACAGAGCTAGATTTTTGTATATTTTGGTAATGTTTGAGTATTGATTCAATGTATAAACATTGAGATTGATTTTTTCATTAAGAAGTATATTTGGTGATAATTTTGATGAAAGTTTATTATGTTTCACTACAAAATATTTCCTTAATAGCCAACCTAACCCACTGATAAGGATTTTTGGGAATCTCAAATGAGGTATTATATATATAAATTTCAATTAACTCATTGATGTGTGTGCAGGGGACAATTGTATATTATGGAACAACTCATAATTTACAATAATAACTACAAAGTTGGAAACTAAAGCAAGTACTCCATCAAAACTGTAATCAACCTACGCTTGCATTATATTTGTGTGAGGTAGAGGCCTTTATGAATTTGGTGAGTGTCCAAAACCCATTTGAAGTAAAGTTATGAATGGGTGTTATTTTTGTTTATTTTCTTTTCTACTTTGCGAGTATTAAGGTACAATAAGCGTATGATGTCTAATGGTAAAATATTATTTGATATCATTATCTTGTGGTATGCATTTAGATTAAATGGTGTCTGGAAATTTTTTATGGGTTAAGTAGTGGGGACACTACATAGTGGTATCCACGTGGTATCATAGCCCTAATTGCAACACTAGGCCTATATGGGTTTGCTACAACAAAGATGAATTTCAAGTTGTGTGGAATTTGGGTGAAAATCTAATCCACCCAGCTTGAGGAATCAAGTTTAAACCCCTCAAGATTCATTTTTATATGAAAATGATTATTTATTGAGGTCGATTTGGCCTCTAAATCACTAAATTTGGATTAGAAGGTTGAGTTGAGCGTTTTTGCAATAGTCATGAGCTTGAAAAATGAAAAAATCAACTAAGTGTCAATATGTTCCTTGGTCGTTGATACAATGTGTATCAATGAGGAAGAAGATACTTCATCGATACATCGGTAAAGGAAGATCTTTATAATTTGTCGATACAGCATGTCGGCGAAGAAACATCTTTTGGATCCACTGACAAAGGATTGTTTTGGCGAAGAAAGTGAATTTTTCTTCGAAATATCAGCGAGAAAAGGAAATAACTCATTGAAACATTGTTGAGAAAAAGGAAACAACTCGCCAAAACATCGGTGAGAAAAGGAGACAACTCATCAAAACATTAGCAAGAAAAGAAAATAACTCATCGAAAAATGATTTTTTTCAATGAAGAAAATGAATCTTCGACCGAAACATTAGCAAGCAAAAAAGATTTGAAGTCGCCAACAAAGGAGTTTTTTGCCAAAGAAAGTGAATCTTTGACTAAAACGTTGGCGAGTAGAAAATATTTTAAGTCACTGATATGTTGGTGAGAAAAGAAGATAACTTGTCGATATGTCGGTGAGGAAAGATTTTCCTATGTCATCGATATGCCAATGAGAAAAAGAGGATAAGTCGTTGATACGTCAATGAAGAAATATTTTCCTAATTTGTCGATATGTCAATGAGAAAAGAGGATAAGTTGTCAATACACCATTGATAGAATAGGATAAGTTGTTGATACATCGATGAGCAAAGAGGATAAGTTTTTGATACGTCGATGAAGGGAAAAGATAAGATATTTCCAATAAAGGATAAAGAGAAAAAGAAAAGAGGGAAGAGAAGAGAAAGAGAAGAAGAAGAAGAAGAGTTAAGTGAAGAAAGAGAAGAAGAAGAAGAAGAAGAGATAAGTGAAAAAAGAAGAGTAAGAGGAGGAAAGGGAAGGAGAAAACAAACAATTTACAAAAAACAATCTGAAGCCAAACACTTGTTTTGGCCATAACATGATCAATTTAACTTAGATTAAGATGAAATTTAAGGGGTGCGTCTGCAGTGACGAGGACTACAAGAATGCCAGTGAGGGACACTAGTTAATTTTGATTCAATTAAGATATGGGTAGTTCTTAGTAATCGGGGCCCGAATAATGATGAAAATTTTATAAGGAGTCCAAAATGTAGACATGAAGATACCCACTTGGGATCTTGGAAAGACTCAAAAGGAGTTGGTGTGGAGATGCTCAAATAAGGAAAAACCACTATTCATGGGAGCATTTTGGAGATTTTTGAAATCTTCAGAGGGGGGACAGGGACCCCAGATCACTAATCTATAAAATTGTATTTAGTCAAAATTTTACATATTCATCAATCCATACAACTTTATCTTGATGATATTTTTTCCAGTTTTGCTTAGTTTGGGAGATACCGATTTTTGTGTAAATTCTAAGTCTAAAGGAAATGAAAAATGGACAATTTGAAAAATATAGATTGATGCAAAAGTTGGATGGACCATCAAATCCTAAATCCAAGAGTTGATGTGTATTCAGAATCATGAATACTATCAGTGCTCGATATACAAGTTTTCCTAGTTCTCGCCATATTTTCTTCTACAAAAGGAAGAACTTAGCCCTTGATATTTTTGGTTACCAATGAAAAAGGGGTAAAACTGTTGATTTCAGAGAGCCATAACTTTCAACTCAAAATCAAATTGAGGAATAAGTACAACCATTAGAAATATAATTTAGAATGTAATATGTTTGAAATCTCATAATTTTCATTATTTTATTAGTGTTCTTCGAAAAATCAAGGCAAAAGGTTATGTAGCCTAATGCATGACAATTTTGTAATATTCTTAACTCTAATAGCTAATTGTTGCATGCACATTTCTTTCAAAACTAGAGGTACATGCAAACTTATCTAGTTACTATATGAGGACTAGAGATATGGAGAATTCACAAAGATATTACAAACATGAGGAGGAGGTCAGCGGCTTACATGTCACCATGGGAAATGCAGAGACCAAGTCCAATTGATATGTAAACGGTAGGCATATGGCCTATCCATCTCACCAACACGAATTCTAATGTGGAATAAAACTTTTATTTATATCTTTATCTTCTTTGTCTGGTTATAATCCTTGCGATATGGCAATCAATCGAGTTGACCAAATAATAAACTAGTCGGCCACCCACTAGTCGAGTCGGCCTTATGGACGACTAGTGAAATGCTTTGATGGTCTGGTCGACGAAAAGGAACCCTATTCAAATGCTTTGATGGTTGGATCAACCAAATGAAATATCAGTCGAATGATTTGATGGTCGGGTCAACCAAATGAAATCCCCATCAAATTATTTGATTGTCGAGTCGACTAAATGAAAGCTCGGTCGAATTCTTTGATGGACGCGTCGAACAAATGAAAGCCTGGTCGATTTTTTGGATGGTTGGGTCGACCAAATGAAATCATGATCGATTAAATGAAGGTATATCGACTTCAAGAGTAACCCAATCAGAATGGGTCGACCAATAGTTGAATTTTGTATTTATCTAGGGGTGGATTCGATCTTCAACAACAAAGGAAAACATTTGTAGGGCGATTTTGTGACCCTCAACAACTAAAAAAACATAGAATTTTAAATTTGCCCAGGTAAGTATAAATTCTCCCAAGTAAGTATAAATTCACCCATGTATGTTTAAATTCACCCAGAAAAGTTTAAATTCTCCCAGGAAACAAGAGAATGCTTTGGACAAGTGCTACAGGCTAAAAAACTTCAGTAGAGTATGCATACTTTCCCATCATTCAAAACCAAATTCTCAAAGCATAGATTGCAATAACTCATAGATTCAACATTTAAATGAGACTTTTATTATGCTAAGGATAAAATTACAATGGGGAGAGATATACACAGTCTTTGTGTATTATTACTCACTCACAATACAAAATTGTAGAGGCCTATTGATACCATTTCATGCTTCCATGTTTTCCTTCCACATTCTATTTTCCCCACTTCTTTACTACATTTCTTTTCCCCCTTTTATACTTCCCCTTATTCTCATTTCCTTGTATCCCTTCTTTGTTCCCTTTATGGTTACTATACTTAGCCATATTTCAATTTGCAGGCTTTCATTTCCATCCACTTACTCATTTCAAAAGTCAATTTCAACACTTAGACTTTTTCTTCAATTTCACGGGTTCGTGGGTTCAAATAGTCACTCTCCATTTTTCGTGACCCTCACTTTTCACTTCAAGATACATGATCTACATTTCGACGATCACTTAACTTTTAGCCTTGTCATGAGTGTCGGGTTCCAAAGTATTTTTCTTTTCATGCATGCGAGTCTGACCGACCATTCCTCCACACTTAGTATATTTTTTATCATCTCTACAACCGTGGGTTGACAGGTTTACGGAAATATTATATTGAAACTCTCTCACATATCCCCACCATTTTGTTTCTTTTCCCAATACTCATTAAGTATTGTTTAAATGTTAACAATTTTTGTGCAGGCCCCGAAAAGATCGTCATTAATGGAAAAAGGCTCGAGGAATTATTCATTAAGATCTCATTTAATCTTCATTTTCCAAGGGATCAAAATATCATTATCTTTCCGAAAAGGTTTATTTGAGATCATTATCCAACTGAAGAAATAATTCCATTAACCTATGACAACATGAGCTAGATAGCATTTTTGTGGTGACACTATGAATATTTTTTTCCGTAAAGATCAAAACTTCTAGTGGTCGAGAGCATATTGGTATTATTCCTCCTCTCCTACTGCATGAAAAGATCAAAATGTAATTTGGACACCTGAAATTGCTCATGTTGGGTGTGTTCTTGATGTTTTCGATTGTAAGGAAACGGTTGCATGGTGTGTGGAAAAGTACATATAAAATCAAAGAATCATATAGCTCTAGGATCATTCTCCAATTTCTCTTTCACCTCAAGTATTCCGCAAGATGTTAAAGCTTCCATAGTCGACTCTTATTTTCAAAGGTGAATATTGCAGATAATTATTGAAGAAATATAACAATGGGATTGACCTCCTGCCAGAATATTTAGAGAATCTTGCATCTGTCCCAACAAACATAACCATAATTCAGGTTGAATCTCTAAAAATTACCTATCGAAAAATTGCATGGATATTTACCAGAGTGGAAGGTCAGGAAAACACTGCTTCTATATCTCAAATGATTTTATATATTATGTATTTTACAATTCAAGAACATGTCATTTTTTATTGGGGAAATCTCATTTCTATCCAAATCTCTTCCCAATTATCACACTACAAAAAATATAGAAAATTCTTTATGGCCTCTTATTTGATATTAGAAAATTCTTTATGGCCTCTTATTTGATATTTTCTATTGTGCATTGTTGACAATCCCCAAACTTAACCATCAGTAAAATGGTAAATTGTGAAACAAATCACGTTACCTTTTGGTATCAAGCATTGTGGAGGCATAAAACCCTTTTGTTTTTTTATAATAATTATTTTGTTTCAGTCTTCAAAAAACTTTTGTTGGGTGAAAACACTCCAATGATATCTGTTGAAGATACCAAATTTTTAGAGAAAAAGGGGACAATAGAGAAAATGGAGAATCACAGTATCATAAAGATATTTTACTCAAAAGAAAATCCTTATTTTCTCACGTATTATGTACCTGATAAATTATTTATTATAGAAGTGAGGAGGCAATATAACTTTTGGTTGCAATTTTTCCATGAAAAGAGGAAAAAATGGTTTATTCTCGTGCCATGGAAGATTAGAGAGTTTATTTTTCAGAAATGTAAATAAAATTGACGAATTTGCAAATAATTTTAACAATGTGAATTTAAAGTATATTGAAAAGATCAAAGGTTTTGATCTAAACAAAATCGTTGTTGGACATATGATATTAGTAGTGTTCAATAACACTTTCATTCAAAATGTCTTGAACAAAGAAGAAGAAGTTAACAACCAAAGAACTCATGTAAATAACACTGGCGATTTAGAAACATTACTTAGCAGTAATGATATTTACAAGCAAAGGGGAAAAAGTCCTAGTGAAAGAAGTTCTCAATCTCCAGTGGTGACTCCTAAGAACACTACCTCTAGGAGAAGTTCTCCAATGACCCACCCAATTAAAAACACTTTCAACAATAGTTCTAGTGGAAGGGGAGAGAATAATCCTCCCTCTGGAAAAAATGAAAGTTTACACAATTTTCCCGTGAGAAAGAAGAGAAAAAACTCAGTGCAAGAGGAAGAAAATAATCTTATAGAAAATGATATCCAAATATTTTCCTTGGAAGATATGGAACTTGAAGCAGACATTGAAAAGATATTTCCTACAATAGAACAACATGAGCATATTGCTCAGTAATATTCTTTACTGGAAGTTATTGGGAATTAGACCTTTAGTGAAGAACAATTCTTCACTTTTCAAAGTGTTGTTTTTGAAAGACAATCTAAAAATCTAATTGTAGAAATAATTGACCAAAAAAATAAAAAAAGAAAGGCCCACTCAGAGTTCGACCTAAAGTATATGTGATCGTCCCAGATTTCCAAAATTCATAATGCAATCGGGGTTTCACTTGATGACTCTATTGATGGTCTACAGGTTGAGAATGCAAAATTAAAAGAGAAGATCAAAGAATTGGAAACTTTCTTGATGCCTCTTCCCATCCTAACTAGTCCTTTGAAAAATATTAAACCAACTACACCTGGTATTAAGTTAAAGGAATCTTCAAGTTTTCTCACAACGGTCTGAAATTATGTTGAGAAAAATATTAAAAAGAGAATGGCATTGATAATAGAGGCCTGGGAGGTATCAAAAAATATTGTTTCTTTTGGTTCAAGGGAACATGCATTTCATGTGTATATCCAAGATGATTTTAATAATGAAGAAGGATTTTACACAGATGTTGTTTTACCAGTTGGGATAAAAGTCTCAAACCTGACAGAAATGAAATGGAGGGAATAATATTTGCCTTCTCCTAGTTAGATCAAATAGTTGAATGCATGCTGGAAAGAAAAGATCAAGAATTTGAGAAACATTTTCCAAGAATGCAATGAAGCTATAGTGAAAATAGAAGAATTATTCAAAAGGCTCACATAGACATATTTAGCAGGAAACACTGGTGAGGTGCAAGATCCTAAATTAATTTTCAATTCAATGTTTATGACAAGGCAACAATTTGATGAACACGTGGAGATATTAAAGGGATTATTTGCTGAGAAATTTAATGGCATAATTTAATATGGTGAAGAAGAGATAAATAATTGGTTTATCAATTATTCTATGAAAAATCAAGATATTGAGGAGTCAATCCATGACATTTCTCATGACCTAAGAGATTTAGAAGGTGAATTGTTTAATATGAAAATTAGGCATGAAATAAATGTTGCGCCAATGAGGAATTACATTGAATATTGGTTTAAGAGGGAAATCGATAAATTAACTAAAGAGGGCCAAGAAACAACATTTGAGAGAATTCTTATAATCGTCAATGAAGAAAATAAAAGGACAACAACAAGCAAGTAAAAAATGAGAGATACCGTCATAGTAAGTTTAATCTGATCACATTTTTCTTTTCTTATCAGTTTTTTATCCAATTACTCTGTTTATTTGATTAGAAAAGTTTAACCGAAATCTAATAAATTCTTCTTGTCTTCCTTCTAGGTATTTCTACTCTACCTTCGTTCACCGTCTTCTCTCTACAATCTATTTCTTTTTTTATATTTACTTTTATTGTCTGTGGGGGCCCTAATCTCGGTCCTCTGGATAAACACATTTTAATTTCAAAGTATTGTAATAGACTTCACTATTTTTCAGAAATCCCAATAAAACTAAGTCGGGATTAGTTTTGACGGTGTTTTATAAATCTAGGTTTTGAGTATAAAATATTTGAGATTGGTCTATCATTTTCTTCCTTTGAGCTCCACATGTGCCTACTCTATTAAAGTTATATTATGTGTACAAATCATCTTCTTTTATTTTTATGTGTGATCATAAATATTTATTTTCGTTATGATGGATGTGAAGAAATTTTACTTATGTTTTCAAATATGTGATGTATGAGGTTCATGGTCATCTCTCAGGAATTCTCTTTAAAATAAAACATTTTATTTTCTGCAACTTTTATCTTTCTTTGAATATAATAGTGGAATTTCTCAAAGTCCTATATCATTTTGAAAAACTATAATTCAAATAATATCATAAAAACAGAGAGGAGTACCACATCTATACAAATGAAGGAGGACTCATATCCTCGTGAGGTTTTCGTTTTAGTCTTGACGGATTCAAATGTCAACATTTTTGGCGACCATACTGGGAAACCAACTGAAAATTTGAAATATCGATTAACATTTTTTAAAATACATGACTTTGCCTCAGGCTGATCAACCCCAATTAGAAATTGGATTCAATAATCGACGAAGTGTTTTGCATCAGCTATATAATCTTGTAATAACAATAGCTGAAACCAAGGAAGAATTGGAAAGATCTTGGTAGATATTGGTCCAAGAATAAGAAAGATAAATCCTTCGAAAACAAAGGAGAGAGGAAAGACAAGATCAAAGAAATGAAATACAAGCTCGAAGAGCACAAGAATTATGCCGGAATTAAAGCTGGACAAATACTAGGGACCTATTACCAGAAGTAAAAGAAATCAAATGCATATTTTAGGAAGCAAAAAATATATTCTTAAAATACCTCCAAACATGCAGGAAGAAATGAAGAAAGGAATGAATAACCATGAGAAGAACCATGAAGAGAATCTCATGAATAAAGAAAAGGAGGCAGAGGAGGTGGTGGAAGAAATCAAGAAGGGCTAAGATTTGGAAATTGAAGAAGAATAAGAGAATGCCCCCTCGGTATTCAAGATGAGAAATATGACCTCCTTATTCTCCATAAGGGTACTTTGAAAGAATTTTCCGGAGACAGAACAATTGATGCCAAAAGACACCTTAATTTATTCCTAGATGTTTGTGATTTTCATCGTGTTGAACATGATGATGTGATAGTAAGGTTGTTTCTTCAAACCTTATTGGGACAAGATTATGAATGGTACACGACATTACCCACTATATCAATTGGTTCATTCAATGATATTGAAGCCATGTTTTTTACTATGTTCTCTCCCCACTCGCATATCATACTCTTCTCACTAATTTCACCCAGATTGGTTTGAAAACAAATGAGAGAATATGAGTTTTCAATATTAGATTCAATAAAACTCTCAGTAAGATTCCAAAAGATAAAAGGTTGAATGACCCAGTGACACTTGGTTTTTATAAAAATTCCATGCCTCCAAATGTGAAGTTCGCTATTAGAACATACAAAATGGATGCCCTAGAGGAAGTAATGAATATAACCACAGAGATGGAAAAAATCATGATTGAAACAGGTGTTGACCCTGATATCATCATGGGAAAAGTATAGAGGAAAATGAGAAGCCTGAATATCAATGATCAAGGAGCCTCTAGTTCGAGAAAGAATAAAGAGAAAAAGTCTCAACCGATTCAAAATCATGTCACTGGAGGATGGTTTTTTAAGGGAACCATACCAGATGTGAAGGTAGACCCTGTTGCGACACAAGAAACTAAGCTAAGGATTAAGATTGCATAAATGAATAGAAGCATAAGGAAAATGAAAAATGAAATAACCAGATTGAGAAGGGGTGATAATTATGTAGCAAATCCGAGAATGTCAGTCCAATAACAGAGAAGGAACCTTCCCCAAGAAAATAGAGCGAGGTTTGAAAATATTGATAATTAACAAAGACAAAGGGTTCCCAGGAAATCGGTTCCAAATGTAGCTCTTTTGGATGAGATATATGATGAACAAATAGTTGAGCAAGAAAATGATTATTTACCTGAGGAAAATTTTGAAACTGTACAGACAGACGGATGCAAGATGTCCATGTATATATTTGAATAAAACGACAATGACCTTGACTCGCAAGAGAATGTTTCCCAAACACATGCGTTTGTAAATAAATCCAAAAATAAAGATGATTTTGAAAAGGAAAAAGATAAAGATAAAGAAAAGGTGAATGAGAAAGAGGCCAATAATAATGTGATAAATAACACTAGAACCAAAAATCAACATCTGGTATCAAACCCTCCCTATATGAAATATAACGTTGTAGAGGATTTGAGTAAGATGAGGATCATTCCTCCCTTCACAAAAGTGGTGAAGATCAGAGGGAAAATATTTTGACATTGTTGGATGACCCATCTGGAAGAATGGAGGCCGTTTTCATAAGTCCAAGGAAAAGAAAAAACACATCAACCATCAAGTTGAGAGGTAAAGCCCCACCTTTCTATAATTCAATTGAGAATCATGATGCTGCACTTCACAATTGTTTAGTTGAAACTAGTGAAACAAATAATATTATGCCATTGGTGGTCATGGAGGCACTGGGTATGAGTTGCACCAAATATTATGAAAAAAGAAAAAGAATTTATTCAATTGATTCCAGGTAGGTTCCAACTTATGGAGAGATCAAATATTTTTATGCTTGGATCATTGTTGCTCCTCATATTATTACAGTTTTCAATATTGTTGTGGTAGATCTTCCTCCTGCATATGGAGTTGTCCTAGGAAGAGATTGGTATTGGTCATCTATGATCAGAGGCTACATAATGAATGATGGAAGTTGCATGATGTTTCCAGATAAATATGGAGCAATGATCAAGGTTCCTTATGAACCTAGGAGGTCGTTTTCCTTAAAAAATAAGGATAATGAACTAGTGGAAAATTATATAGATGTTGTGATTGGAAACTATACAATCCTAGACATGGAGAAAATTGAAGACATGGAGAATCAAGGAAATTATTTTAAGGGTTACTGGAGGATGTCATTTGATGGATCCTACTCAAGTTCGGGGAGTGGAGTTGTAATTGTTCTTATAAACCCAAAAAAGATTGTGCATCCACATGCTATTAGACTTTAATTTGCATGCACCAATAATGAGGTAGAATATAAGGCTTTGATTCAAGGAATGATTCTCAAACAATAAATGAATATATAACATTTGATTGTGACTAATGACTTCGAGTTGGTAATAAATCAAGTTACCCAGATATATGAGATTAAAAAAGAAAGACTCAAATTATATTTCAAAAGAGTTAATGAATTGATGGAATATTTTAGATCTTTTAACATTTATTTCATCCCAAGGGATAAAAATCATATGGCATATTCATTAGCTTTGGCGACTTCATTGTTGAACCCAGATGATGTTCAGAGCAAAACATATTTTCAAGTAAAAATAATATTTCAACCTTTTGTACCTAGCAATCAAGAGTATTTACAAGTGTTTCAGAATGATGACAAACTAGAAATTTTTTTGGTGAATCATGATGAAGATGAGGATAATGACATTGTTGTTGTTCCAAATAATTGTATTCAGTCAAAGTTCATTTTTACAAGAGATGATTATGCTAAGAATCTCCTGGAAGAAGTATCACTCTGAAAAGTCCAAGAAAAAAGAAAGATTAATATTGGAACTGATAGTTCCCAAAAATATGTCAACTTGGGAGTTGATTGCACAGTTGATGAAGTAGAGAAATATATCACACTTTTTAAAGAATATCTTGATGTGTTCGCATGTATTTATGATGATTTGAAGGCATATAATAAAATAATATTTCAACACATTATTCTTTTGAGAGAATGAACAAATCATGTCAAGCAAAAGATAAGGATGATGAACCCAAAATTAAAGCCACTAGTAAAGGTTGAATTGGAAGAATTAAATAAAGTTGGATTAATATACCCCATTCGACATTCTGATTGGCTTTCAAATCCTGTGGTTGTGAGAAAAAGGACTGAGGAGATTCGAATGTGTGTAGATTTCAGGGACCTTAATAAATCAAGTGTAAAGGATAATTATCCTTTGCCTAATATGGAATTTCTCCTCCAAAAAGTGACGGGATCATCTTGCATGTCCATGTTAGATGGTTTTTCTGGGTATAATCA